>JAUTBX010137416.1:0-18888 GCA_032361465.1 Lepetodrilus tevnianus | reverse complement strand
TGTGTGTGTGTGTGTGTGTGTGTGTGTGGTGTGTGTGTGTGTGTTACCTAATATTTTTTTATTATAGACTTTTTTATTTTTTATTTCATTATTTTCTCAATGATAAATATCTTGACTCAATTTATAGCAAAAACATTCATAATTTATAGCGAATATATTGTCTTGTCAATCGCTAATTGATATACATATTACAAAGATATTACATGACTAATGAATCCGGTAAGATAATCTACTCAAATTATGAAAAGCGGCAGCAGGATTACAAGTCAAGTTTCAATCTGCCGCTGACCACTGATGCATGTCCATTGTTTCCTAACCACTGACGCGTGTCCATTGTTGTGTGTCGCGATTTCCTGAAAACAGGTGTCGGTCCTCGGTCAAACAATGTAAATCCTGAACGTTTATCGTATTACGCATGCGGAATAAAGACTCGTAAATTTAGGGGTAAAAGCGGGAGACTGTTATGCTCTGATTGGTCAGATGGCCATGACCCCATGGTGCTCTTGAAGGATATTGGTTGATAACATTACACTGGGCGCGTGGCGGGCATCCTGGGCGCATGGCGGGCACACGACAGCTGGTTTGGGGTGACCTTAGAGGTCATGTAGACTCAACAGATGGAGTTTAAAGATCCACCGCCCCTTTCAAAGGCTGGAAGTGGCGGGGACTTGAAGCAACAGGAGAGGCACGCTATCCCGGGTCACTATCCCGGGTCGCTATCCCAGGTCACTATCCCGGGTCGTGTGTACTTAAAGGGTCTCGAACCAAACAGTAATGTTGTGTTCATGTAAATATGTCAGATTTGAATTAAATTGATTTAAATATGATTGTCGATTGGTTATGAAACTGAAATATATTCAGGCTAAATGTCATTTAAGAAGATAATAGATAATGAAATAAAGATAAGTATGATTTTTTGCAATAATTTAATAATAATAATAATAAATGTAAAACTTTGAATAATAATTAAAGTAGAACTTTAAAGTAGTACATTAAAATAGATACATATTGATGCTCTAATAGTTAACACATTACACATACATTAGACTAAATTATATAGAAATATATACATAGTCTACACACACAAATGTCCTCTTCCGAAATATCTGTTTTACAATCAAAGTAGTAGTCATAGTTTTTTGTGTTTAATCAAGTTTTGTACGTTGTTTGATAAAGCTCAGTTTTTAAATGCACACGTTGTAAAACCTGACCGTTGGTTAATGTTATGACACACAGGCATAGGATAAATTCCAAAGATCATTAAATTTCCATTATCTCAATTCCTGAGATAATGTGGGAAGATTTGCTACATTACAGCTCTAAAATAGCTCTCGGAACAATCTGCACATTGAATCAACATTTTAATGCAGCAAAAACTCCTCCATGCTTTAACTCAATAAAGATACTCATATTTATTTTGCAAACAAAATCTGAATGTTTTGTACAATTTTTATGAATTTGTCAGTTTTATGAGGTTCATCCTCTCGTGTTTTTTCTGCATTTATTTTGAAACTTAACATTTTCTGATTTGTTTGGAATAGCAGCCAGTCTCAAAATTATTTTGATAATTTTACAGTTAAGGGTGGGACCCCGAGCTATTATTTACAGGCTATTGGTGGGGCTCAGGCTATTGGTGGGGCTCAGGCTATTGGTGTGGCTCAGGATATTGGACGGGCTCGGGCTATTGGACGGGCTCTGTACAGACCTCGACACACAATCCCCATCCAGGTCTATCCTATACCAGTGGCGGACTCTTGACGAGATATAGAATGTCTTTTCAAATCTTTGTCTCATTTCAATCTCAATTTGCAGGTATGATCTTGTCATCTTGGACATCTTCAATTTCAGTCAGAATACTCCAGAAGATCTCTATCATCTTTGCTTGTATCCCTGTATGACATTAACCCAGATTTGAACCCAGGAATCAGATATTTGCCAGTCAAATCTGGGAATCTGAGCTCTAGAGAATCTATTATTGCCTTTCGTTCAATAAATGAATGTTTTACGAAAGAGATTGTTATCCTAAATGCCATAGCGGCAGTGTTCTATAGATGGACTCCGTCGTGCCATCATTACACTTCAGCCTTTCAACTCCGGTGAATATTGTATGACTTGGATACATTACTGCGCTACACTGTATCTGTAGATAGATCTGTGTCTCCTGTAGTGTCTTCTGTAGTGTCTTGTATTGTGTCATGTAGTGTCTCCTCTATTGTCTCATCTTGTGTCTCCTGTAGTGTCTCCTGTAGTGTCTCCTGTAGTGTCTCTTGTAGTATCGTAGTATCTCCTTCGGTAGTGTCTCCTGTAGTATCGTAGTATCTCCTTCGGTAGTGTCTCCTGTAGTATCGTAGTATCTCCTTCGGTAGTGTCTCCTGTGGTGTCTTTGGTAGTGTCTCCTGTGGTGTCTTGCCTCATACTCAGAAGTTAAAATTCTACAGTTGTCTAGATCATTGCAAATGGGTGAAAGATTCCCGCAGCAACGTTAAACTCCATATTCACTCACTTACTACAGTCTAGAGAAGCAATGTTTATCTGTATTAACTGTATTCTTACTTCATTCATTCATTTAACTGTATTTACTGAAGCAACTTCTGACCGATATTCGACTCCGAAAAATAATATTGGATTGGACATTAAATCAGGGATTTAATTCTACAATAATCATGGAAATAATCTAAATTAGCGCAACATTCAATTTCTCAAGTAGGCCTACCTTTGTAATATGCTCAATTTTGTAATTTTTCCACACTAAAAAAAATCAGGAAGAAACTCATTGGTGGTATTTTGCAGGAACTTTGATTGAATTCACTCTCGTGTCGTAATGTCTCTCAATGCAACAACTCTCTCCTCAGCCCGACTCAGTGATCTGGATATTCAATGCAACATGATTTTTTTTCTTTCTTTTCATTTAATTAAGTTTGCGGTGATCGAATTGTTGCCACATTACCTCCCCTTGACAGATAGCTAGTGACACGTCAGCAGATGCGACGCCTTGTGACTCACGGAGAATCTTGTGAGTTTGTATGTACTCAGGAAAATACTCCAAGTGCCAATATCCGTCCTGATGTTTACTTAGAACCAAAATTATATCTACCGTATTCGCCATATTAAACGCCCTGCTGCAATAAACACCCCCCTTAACTATTTTAAGAATTTTAAAAAATCATACCCAAAACAAACAAAAATGTATTCATACTTTAATTTATACTTTAATGTCAATTTTGGTAACACCCTGGGCGTTTAATACGTCAAATACAGTAATTTTGTTGTATTCGATTATCTCTGAGCATCGGTACAGCGCGGAGTATAGGAGCAGTATTGGTGCATTATTATTATTATTAGTGCATTATTAGTGCATTATTAGTGCATTATTAGTACATTATTATTAGTAGTAGTAGTAGTAGTAGTAATAGTAGTAGTAGTAGTAGTAGTAGTAGTAGTAGTAGTAGTAGTAGTAGTAGTAGTGTTATTATTATAACGTTGCTATTTTAAAATAATTGTCAATCGCAATATTTTTACAATGATGGCTTTGAAAAATACAGGTGTCAGTTTAATTTTTATTTCATATCCTTATACTATTATATTTAAATATGTGTTGCTTGATTTTTATACACTTTTTATAGATCAATGTATCCATGAAAATACCTTTTGCATATAATATTGTTGTAGAAAAACTGGTGGATACAGTCTGTAAATTGGTTTTCTATGGAAATATAATGATCTTGCAAAGTTAAGAAAACCTTTTTTGTTGCTAGTAATATTTCTTTCTGTCCTAGTCTCCACATGTCTAGGTGATGTATTTCTTGGAAGGCTTCCAGCTGACATTAATGATGATATCTCTAATTTACAGTGATGTCCACTTTGTAGTTCTGCCAATAAATGACGGAAGAAATTAGCGTTTGCTTCATTTTAGCCATTTTCAATGAATTATTTATGGGATAAATGTAAACAAAATGAAACTCTTTTTTTTTTACAGTTTTAAGTCATTATCTGGAGAACTAGGCTAACATGTTTTAAATGTGATGTCTTCTATTTAATCAAAAAAAACATAATTTTCAGGGTAATATTTCATCAAATATATCACTTTACACTAGTAAGCATTTTTATTATCTCATGTAATTTTTAAATAAAACCATATTTTTGAATTTGTACAATAGTATGTTCAATTAATTGAATTCTAAACAAATATATTTTCTGTATTTCTGTACATGTATCTGTATTGGCAACCTGCTAGTCTAGTAAGAATCACAAGTGGTGTTTGATTCTCTTCAAACCCCACTGAGTAGCATAAAGCTTTTCATGCTGGTCATTTGTGAGATTATAATCACCTATACTCCCTGTCAGGTGGCAAAGAGAGGCTGCCATTGGTCGGGAATGGGTCATGTGACCAGGCAGGTGACAAGCAGCACGCGCCTGTACCTATTGTGATATATAAGTGATTTCCCCCTACCCCTACTGTCTGACCTGGGGGTGGGGTGGGGGGAGGGGGGAAGTCTTCAACATCCCAGCCTATTCAGAGACTCGCCATGCATAATACAATCTCTGTTTGTACACCTGACAGACTATATTATTATATTTAAATGTTGCCCCCAGGGCAACCAGACTTAATCTGTGTTGTAATAATGTACGGTTTTGTAATCGTTGTTTTACACTTGAATATCCTTGCCTTTCCATTGTGTTGAAAATTTGTGAGTTTTTAATCTTCTCTAGAAAAATTCAATATTGCCACCTCAGGTAGACTATAGCAAGTGAACATTTGAAAATTATTTGAAATAATATGTCCTATTTGTTGAAATATTTTAAATATACCCGTTTTTTAATTATTTAACCTGGAAATGTATTGTCTCCAGACGATATTCATTGTAAAATGCATTCACAGAACCATAAAGGTATTTTAAATTGATATGGTTACGTTTTAAAAGAATCCTTTTTGCAGGAAATTAAACCTCAATATCGGGGTAATTGCAGATTGGCTTTCAACTGGTGGAGTTTCAAATTATTTCCGTTAAATCGTATCAGTGACTTCCTATATGCCAGCATTGATGGAGAAGGGAAATTAATACCGGTTTGCTTTAACTGGTGTTTGTGTAAATAATAGATGAGAAATAGCGAGCTTGTGGAAGTTAGGCGAGCTGGCGAAGATTGCTCCGTCAAGCCGGGCATGAGAGGTGGTGGTGTTACCGAATGCATAATTTACAGAACCTGTGTTAGGCTGTGATTTGGGCGGGAGCGTTTTTGCCTAAAAATATAATGGAAAAAGTTAAAGTGAAAGTAGGATACGAGTTGAAACGGAAACTAATGAATCTGTTTTGGAACAGGGAACTTGGTAGTAAAGTGATCCTAAAGAAGTTTAGCTATTCAGCATGTCACGTTCTAGCAATGAATGGAGTCACGTTCTAGCAATGAATTGAGTCACGTTCTAGGGAACAGTCGTAGAGATACAACAGTTATAGTTCTTCACTTGTAACTCGTATACATTAACATGGTGTTACAACTTGTAATGCTATGAAGATACGACAGTTATAGTTCTTCACTTGTAACTTGTATACATTAACATGGTGTTACAACTTGTAATGCTATGAACAGTCTTATGTTCAGATTGACTGTTATTGGATTCACCAATGGATAATTCCCTTTAAAACTTACTAGCCCGAATAATTATACAAATAACAAATGTTTACAAAAAACATGGCCCTTTAGCATTGGGAGAAATGGCCCGGGTCAGCGGTAATTTCTATCCCTGGTTGGGTCCAAACTAGGACAGTCATCTGTACCCTGTGCTCTTAGTGAGATTCCTCCGGATCCTACAGTTGCCTCCAGCTCAGATAGGGTTAAAATTCCTCCTCAATTTGAGAGGAAATGAGATAAATGCATTAGATGATTTTTTGATTCTGCTGATTTTGTTCCGTGAATTGTTCGATTTGATTTGTCTATTGGACGCCTGTTCCTTATCCTGGTAACTGCTGTATTTAACGACAGAAATTCAGCCGAGGGGCTGTCACGACCCCAGGTAATCGCATCAGTCATCTCACACCTGCCCTATCTCGCCATGAATGGTAATCAAGCATTAACCGCGATGTGACTAATATTTTTAGTATTTTTTAGAAATCTTCAAATCATTTTGCTTTGAAGGTCTCCCCTCACATCTTTGGTGATGACAAGTTTCCGACTTCAATTAATCTAAGCGCGCTCAAGGAATTTGTTATTTCTTGGACGTTGCTTGTTCTTCCAACACTTAATTACTGTTCAAACATGGACGCTGCTCAGTTAAGATTAAATCAAATATTCGCCATTGATTGGTCAGTGAGTCATGTGTTGCCATAGCTACAGCTGGTGATACCATTTGTGCCAAATATTAAGATTTGGATTCCTTCACTATTCCATGTCCTTTGTGATAGTTGTAATATTATATTAAATAACATTAGTAATGTCATTGGTTGACTTGGGGTTTAATGCCAATTTCAAGATTTGTTTTTTACTCACATCATGGCATGCATATGTACTGCTTGTACTAATCTGGATTTCCACCATTTATAATACTAGTTCACTGGGATATCATGCCGCAGATTGAACATGGCTATCCCACTCAGACAGTATATAGATTCTGAACCGACCAGTCCTTGCCTTACCCCTTTAATGCTAAAACGCCAAGCAGGAATAATATTATTCTGACGATTCAAAATTAAAATTTTATGTATCTATAATATTTTAGAGAATACGAATAACAAAATATGCAAGCTAAACAGAACAATCGCAATGATGTCATACAAACTGACCTTGACCATCAGAAACCGTCCGTTCTCGATATTGATAATAAGCTACACTTTCGGCAAATACCAGATAATCATTGATTTTGTAATTAACCCTTTGGAGTTGCTTTTAGTGTTTCAAGTAAAATATATTGATGAGATTAGGGGAGGATGTTGCTAAACACCTCAGTTGACGGGACAAATGTTTGCTGCATTTTTAATCTGGAGTGTCAATATGCTTTAGAGTTATCTCCCCATGGAGTTATTGACAGGAGGTGTTGATGGGTGAATCACTAGAGTAGGATTTGGAAACAACGGATCTTATAGCTTTCATCTCTGTCTGCATATTTCAGTGTACTGTGGACATAATCTCTTCGTTGGGCTAACAATATTCTAGGTAGCACTATAAGAGGCAACATACTTTATGAATACTACAATACTTTATGAATACTTCATGGACCATCCACGATGTATTTCTGGAAGAACATACCTACCAGGCTCCCGTTGCACGAAGCTCTTGTAGCCTACAACTATTGTAACGTCAACTCTTTCTATTGTGGCGGAAGCCCAGTTACAGCTATTGTAGCGCTACAAGATCGTCGTGCAACGGCCTCCAGTATAGTACCATATCGTCAGTGGCCTGAATTTCTGCTATCCAATACAAGTGTTTCTGCCAAACTGCGGTGCACATGTATTATAGTGTTGAGTATGTCACATGTTTTTGTTGTACGTGGAATTCTTGTGTAATAGTCTGTCATCAGCGCATTGTACGGGTTGTGGGTTGTGGGTTGATGCCAAGAGAGGGTTTTATGTCACAATTACAGAAAAGTAAACATGGCTTGTACGTAAAGTACACTTTTACAAAGGAATTGGGTGAACAATATGGTCGTGAAAGTTTAGATGTCAGTTAACGCATGTAGTTATTACCTAGATTAATTAGAACTCTATAAAACTATTCCAACCATCATGTGAGAGACGACAATGACATAATTAGATTAATTAGGATATGTATTGTTGGTCTGTCAGTACCAGGCAGTGATCAGGGGTGTCTGTAACTTTTAACACTTAACACTTTTCTGTAATACTAACACTTTTCTGTAACACTACGAATGTTGCAAGTTTCCTCGTGCCATAAACTGACAAGCTGTGATGGGTGTACGAATCTTGAAAACGGTTCAAACAGCAATTTAAAAATATTTTTTAAATATTTTTTAAATTATGATGTTTGTCAGAGATATTTTGTTAGACATACGGTAATGTGTTGGAGATAAGGAGGAGATAATCGCAGAATGAGTTACTTTCATGTTATGTCTCCAGGGCTGTCAGTTTTCATGTAAACAATCCGTCTTTGATTTGTGAAAGTTTTATCGATATAATTGGCCAGAGGGATTCCTATTATCAATTTTATTGGCTGTTGACATGTGCAGAATGATGGATCGCTGAGGATGTCCAATGGCGTATTCTAAGTGTGGGGGTGGTGTGTAAGTGGTAAAGTGTGGGGGTGGTGTGTAAGTGGTAAAGTGTGGAGGTGGATGCTCGCTGTGGTAATATTTGTAATTTAATTCTTTAAGATTACATTTAACTCAAATTTAAAATAAATGTTATTGGGTTTTTTCTGTTTAGAATCGAAATGTTCATTTTACCAAAAGCAGTTACCTTCTGGCGTTGGCTTAACCTTTCAAGTATAGATGGCATCATGAGATGCCCCAAGGCTGCACCAAACTGTTAACTTGTTCTTATACAAACATGTACTTTTCCAGTGTGGTATTTCAACTATAAAATCTCTGCATAGCTTACATAGTTTACTTTCCAAAGTGACAGATGTATAGCTCGTTGAACACAAAGCGTAAACACATGGAATCCAATAACTCTTGAAAGTACAATAATCTTGCGCCACATAAATTAAATTTGATTATAAATAAGTGAGAAGCATGAAGACGCTCTGATTCCAACCCTCGATACCCTGCCAGTGTTAAATATATTATTAGCAGGTAAACATGTGCGGCTTTCTTCCTACGCTGAGGAATCTGGCAGAAGATTGGCCGTGTTTTCCGCGATTGTTTCGCTGTCCACTGTCTCTCAGAATGCTGAATATTTAATGTCCGTTACTCCCGTCCGAAGCAATCTCGGCAGATTGGGTGTGCGTTGTTATGGATACCACGGGAAAGTAATATACGCTTACGCAAACATTTGTGGAGAATGTGAGAGAAATGATTAATTTCTTCTTTAACCTTATTCAACTTATTAAATTTAGATTATTTTGTCGAAGCTTTGGAGACGCCCGATCTTGTGCAAAGAAAGAAAATGTTACATATTAATATTGTCATTCCTGCGTCATTCCTGCGTCATTCCTGCATCATTCCTGCATCATTCCTGCACTCAATCAGTTCCTCTGTAATGGCAATAACAATAAAAAATAAATTCTTTTTGAAGTGTGTTAGTGTCAGATATGATCTCACAGTGAGACCATGTGTTTTTTTGTGTCTTTTTTTCTTCTACATGATTGCAGGCCAAGAAATCCTATTTGTTTATTTTAGAATAGATTTTCTGATCTATCATGTTAGTAATTTTGTTGATCATGTTATTAGTTAACATCAATATCTTATATTTATCTTATATTAATGTTATATTGATTTTGTTCATCAAGTTATTGGAAGTGTTAGACCTTTTGTTAGTAGTGTTATTAGTCATGATCAACATGGTATTATTCATGTTGTTTGTCATGATGTTAGACATAATTTTAGTAATTTTTGTCACTGTTTGTCATGAAAAAACCACATGGTATTTTTTGCGTAAAATTAGCTCTATTTCCTAGCAGCTATTCCCCCATACAGTTAAGCTAATGTGTATTGAAATAAAAACAATGTTGAGATAGGAAACTCAGTGTAATGTAATGTAATGTAATGTAATGTAATGTAATGTAATGTAATGTAATGTAATGTAATGTAATGTAATGTAAATGTAACTATGGTAAAAGGTTTTTAATTCTCCCTAATGAAATTTTGACCTGGTGAGTAGTTCTTGGGAGGAATTAGTTTCTCATCATGTTAACCTTCTCCCTGCTGAATAAAATCAGCAGGGAGAGGGTTAATACACTCACAACCTGGTCTGCAGGTTACCAACATGTTGGAATGAGCTGGAAGTATAATTAGCAGACTAATTCATTTGAATTAGATAATAATGCTTGGAGGGAGGGGTCAGGATGCCGCTCAACCTCAGTGGAGTTTTCAACTTCTTGCCTGTAATTACCCAGCTGCTGATAATGCTTTCTGAAGTACTCTTTCTGAAAATTCTTATTGCTTAGTACAAACATCTAGATCTACTCTTATTATATGTATCAATCTCAATCTCTACTGGTCCATACTCCTGGCTGGAAGCAAGATATGTTGTAAAGTGTAATCATGCATACTCAGCGATTACAATGTGTTTATATGTGCATTCCTGACAGTTTATTGAGTCGTATCTCGCCGGTGTGTTGATCCAGCACCTGGATGTGTCATATCGCTGGATATCGCTGGATATCGCTGGGGATATCCACTGTTGATGTTCATAACATATGTCAGCCACCCCCCAGTATGAGCAGTTAACTGTTATGTTCATTATAGGCTATGGACAGCTATTCCTTTGTTGCTATAACATAGCGGTCAGTTAACATTGACCGCAGGCTTTTATTAAAATTGACAACAGATGGTGGTCTGCTGAGAGGTTGTGGTTTGACCTATGACCCTTGACCAGCTTGTACAAACACCACCAACTGCTGGCAATTGAAGGACTGATATTAGTACAAGTAGACACTAATCAGCACACACTAGCACTATTACATTGAACAATGGTATTGCACCGACACTACCTTTAGCACAACCACCACCAGAAGCAGTGTTAGAAATTACCTCTGAAAACCTACTGGCCCGAATAATGATACAAATAACAAATGTTTACAAAAAAACATGAATTCCTACTGGCCCTTAGGATACCTTTAGCATTGTGAGAAATTGCCGGGCCAGCGGTAATTTCTAACACTGACCAGAAGACAGGACTGTGTCACCTCTTATTTACTGTCACCAAAATTCATGACAACTACACTGATATGAAGAAAACACATTATAGGTTGCATGACCATAATTATTACAAAATCGCCCTCCCACAGACATGATGACAAATATGAGAGTCGCTGTCATAGTCAGAAGTCATGACAGTGTCACCACCATCGGAAGCTATGATAGACATAGTGACATGACGTCTGCTACCAGCCCAACATGACAGCCCAACAGAATCATCACTCTGGAGCAGCTTTGGAGACTTGTGTTGCCTTTCTGTCTTTCCTCTCTGTGTTGATTTCTTACTTTCTTTATTCAGAGAGTCCATGACTGATGTTTGTTCTTAAATCGAGTTAAAAAACAATTAGGAGAAGTCCTTCCTCCTCTACGGTGAGGGAGAGATATTAGGCTACAGACCAGAGAACTAGGGAATTTAAGCATTGGTTCTTGCTTGGGCTGTATGGTTCTGTTCTGTTCTGTTCTGTTCTGTTCTGTTCTGTTCTGTTCTGTTCTGTTCTGTTCTGGCTACTTGAGCTGTACGGTTCAACAACTCCGCTCATCTCCCTGGTAGACGTGTTTCATGTTTAGTGATTGAATTCTCGTGTAAACACGGCTAGAATCTGCAGACTTCCAATAGCATCTGACACTCAGCTTTAATAAACCCTGGAGGTTTATAGACCCATCCTGAAGGCTGTGGACTGGCTCCCTAACTCCACCCCATTTCAAGCCCCCCCCCCCCCCATTTCAAGTACTTTCTTTAATGTGTTCAAGACAGAAATACAGTGTAGCCTATATCCCTGACCCCCACATGCCCACTCCCACATACTGCATTACCCAGATCTACCTTATAGCAACCTTATAGTTCTCACCCTACACATCCTTACCCCAAACTAATTTTATTAGTGATACTCTGCAGACCAACATAGAATACTGTACATGATTATGATTCACAAATCACCGCGCTCCATCCCAATCATTTATCCCTACATCCTGAACCCAGTCTCAGCTCACCTCACCTCACCTCAGCTCGCCTCAGCTCGCCTCACACCGCCTCACACAGCCCAGCATGCACTGGGTAAAAGTAGCATCAAACTCCAGCCAGAAGTCCCGTGTTTTCCTGAGCCAATCTGGGATCAAGTTTCATCAAAGAGGCTCAAGTGATTGCCCTCTTTAAGAGATGCCGAGATAGACGGAGATAGACGGAGATAGACGGAGATAGACAGGCACCTCAAAACAGCTGGGCCGGCTGTCTGTCTTTCCATGGTCCTTAAGTGGAGGATGCCCTACCTGGGTTGGCTGGGAGCGGGGAGTTTGGGGGAGAGGAGAGGGGTACTGGTAATGAAGTATGAAGCATGACCTGATCTGCAACACACATTACAAGACAAGACTATGTAGCAATGTCCACGACAGATGATTGGGTACTAACATAATGTCCATGGCATGATTGGGCAGTAACATAATGTCCATGGCATGATTGGGCACTAACACAATGTCCTGCTGTATACCTAACTGACTTCTGGGCTCTGATCAATATAAGTGATGTGGGGGGGGGGGGGTACTTGACATTGATATATGTAATCCTATTATAGGATTAGGATTAGGGTCCGTGTGATGCCACTTGACCTTAAGGTGCTTGTTGTGATCAAATGGAATATCGGCTGTTTTAAGGATACGTCCTGTCATGGCACTTCCTGCTAAGTCTTGCGAGTTGTTTCTAGAAATGAAGGATTTTATTGGAAATTCTGGCAGATGGTTTTCCATTAAAGCAAGCCGATATTGTTTTGTTTTTTCTCTCCATAAAGCAAGCAGGTAATGTTTCACATCACCGATTGTATGGAGCATTTTATTAAATTTTGGCAAAGTGTTTTTCCAGGAAAGCGAAGCTGTATTGTTCTACAACAAGCTAATTATCTCTCCCTTCTCAATGTTGCCTCGTTCCTCACGGAACCAAAGCGGGGTTATCTCAGAATCTGGGTTTCACCTGACAAGGGGAAGGGTGTGGAAACGTTTAGTGGAGTCGGGGATACGTTGCACACTGACTTTCACGTTAAAATTCAGTCCAGTGTTTTTTTGTTTGCATCAGGAATTCCCCTGATACTATGCTATTTACTATCCTACAATCAACACAGCAGCAGCCCCTGCCAAGTTGCACCTCAATGGAGGGGAGGGGGTGGGGGGCTGCGACCGATTTATCCGCAGTGCAGCAGATCTGATTGTGTTGTGGGACTTTGCCAAACTCTGCCACAACCCAGGAACAGAGACAATTGTCAGCGTGCAGCATATGCTTCTCTGTGTATTATTTGTACTGCATTCATTTAATGCACACTGCAGATAATGCACAGAGGAAATACGACCTGAGATAGCTCAGGATTTTAAACAGAATGTATCTCTGCGGAGTATTCAGTGGGTTAAAATATATTGTAGAGCGAGCGAGTCAAGTCAGTCAATTAGTGTTTTTTTACAATCTATAAGTAAAATAATCTTGAAAGTGGCTCTAAACCCCAATACAACAAAGTTAAGATTGTCAGGTCCTGTCTGATAACATAGAGCTCTGTTTATTGTGGGATGAAAGCCTACAACAAGTTCCTGTGTTACAGTAAGGCCAGTGAGCCAGGGCTGGTACAGAGGAAACTAAGGGAGATAACTACAAACACTTACAGAGCTGATGAGCGACCAGTCAATTTTATACGCAGTTCTGTGTTTTCAGTTGACTAGAATGGCATGTCGGCAGTGTTAGAAATTACCGCTGAAAACCTGGCCTGAATAATGATACAAATAACAAATGTTTACAAAAATACATGAATTCCTACTGGCCTTAGGATACCTTTAGCATTGTGAGAAATGGCCGGGCCAGCGGTAATTTAGAACACTGCATGGCGGTGGCTTCGTTCTTCTCCTTGGATGAATACTTGTACCACAGTTTACTCCATGTGTATTAATATTTTATTAATCTTTCTGGAATATTCAAATAAGAATAGTTTACATTTGATAGCTTTTCACTTTAACTTTTGAAAGTGTGCTCAAAGTCATGATAACATAGTAACGAGATATGCACATGTTAAGTTTATTTATTTATTATGATAAAAGTTAATGCTATTTTGACATTTCTTGGTGTTTTTTCCAGCTCTAGTTTAGTCTATGCTATGTATGTTTGGTATAGGTTGCTTGACGTGAACTATGAATTACTTATTTGGAAGATATGCATGAAGTAATGGCATCAGTAAACATTGTTCTGTACGTACGATCGCATTACCGCTCGCGATGATGAATAAATCATAGGTTTCTCATTTTCCTAAAAACTTGCGGCAATAAAATGTTGATGTTCGTCATTCTGGCGTAGCAGAGTTTTTTCTGCGATGTTTGTGGTAGGTAATAGCATTTCCTGGATTGATTTTCATGTGGATATTGAGTGTGTAAAGATACGGAATATGGTGATATATATGGAATACGTTGAAAGCCCATTGTCAAGATGCCGCTGATAGAGTGGAATATATCCGTTATCAACAAGTCAATTTTAACATTGGAGATTCCCTGTGTTTGTGATTTTTCTGACGTTGAAGCACAAGTCTTAAGAATGTTTTTATTGGTTATCTACTCTCTAATGTGATTCGAAAACTGATTAGGAAAACTATTCGTTAAATAATATTAATACAAATAATAATGGACAGTGGAAATAGATATATTTACTTTTGCTTTTCAGTATTCTTATTTTTCTTTCAATTTTGTGTTGCCATAGTAGTCTTTTATTTTTCAGTAAAGTTTACAATGCGAGTTTGCTCTAAGTTATTTAGGCTTTGTTTATCATTCAAGTTGGTTGTATGTTTATTTGTGTTTATTAAGGAAAGTTTTTAATTTATAGTTTGAAATTATAATTTGTCTGTAGTATTACTACAACTGTCTTTAGTTCCTAATAAACTGACATATAATCTATGGGTGAGATATTCCCACATTAATTCAATCAAGAAAACATATAATCTACCAGTTATATATATAAAAAATATATATAGTTTGTTTTCACACTATAACAATAATGCTAATAACTAGTATCATCTCTAGTATACTACCAGTTCAGCTAGATAAACTTTCAAATGATACAGTATCTAGACCGGTTAACAGCCATGTTTAATTAGTTTTTTTAAATAATATCAAATAATTCAAGTCTGTCATGGAAATGTGACAGTTTTTTAAAGAACAATTCCTGCTGAAATGCTCCTTGAACCGATTCAATACCACCGGAGTATTTTGAAATCACCACTTCGTACTACGTGTCATCAGATAGGCAGCTAGTCACTGCATTGATAGTAACACAGGCTTTCAATGCCGGCTCCTAGTGAAGACCCCCAGTGTGTGTATCAGGGTGGGTGGCAGTCCAAGCTGTACGTGTGGGGTACTGAGTCTGTGGGGGTAGTCCCTGCTGGTCTGCAGAGGTAGGTGGGGTGGAGGTGCATTGGACGTGGCGTGGAGGTCTAAAAAGAGCGTGGTGCACCTCCACTCCGACCACAGCATGAGCGGGATGAGCTTGAGACTGCAGGGGTTTGATGGCTATCTGGGAATCTGACATATTAGTGTCGTGTGAGGGTGGTCATATGAGGTTGGTGTCATGTGAGGTTGGTGTCATGTGAGGTTGGTGTCAGAATGGGTGCAGTGTGTTGTCATGTAAGAATAATGTTGAAAGCATTGGACAAACATTACGATTGGTCATTGACTGGGTAATAAAATGAGGTGGACAAAGATTATGATTGGCTATTGCCTAGATGATATGAAATGGACAAAGCATTCTGATTGGTCATTGACTGGGTAATAATATGAGGTGGACAAAGATTATGATTTGTCATTGGATAGATGATATGAAGTGGACAAAGATTATGATTGGTCATTTGTTGGCTAGATAATATGATGTATATTGATTGGCTAGATAATATGAAGTGGACAAAGATTATGATTGGTCACAGAGTTGGTTGTCCAGTAGGTTTCCATCGTCCATCCACACATACAGATAGTTCTATATAATTATTAAGTTGTGCAAGACAGCCTCCAAAGGTGATAATAGTTCATTCATAGATCTGGTGTATGTACACAAGATCCCACCACACCAGACATCATGTATGAAATATAATCAAGAGTGACACTATTTCCCTGGAAAAACTCATCAATGTCAGTGGCATTCATGATGCAAAAATACGAAGATTTCACATTTTTATTCCAATTGTATAAAAACTGCACGAAACCTAAACCTAAATATATGCGCCAATAAACAGGTAATACAAAAACAGTGATGTTGGAAAGTCGCCAGTGAGAGTTTGATTCACGAGTTTTAGGAACTGCGTATAATTTCTAGCGATTCTACCGCAGTTGGGAGTCTCTTCGGTAACCTTATCTCGCTACGGGATCACGTGCAGACACTCGTATTGGGCACCTGCAGTTGCCACTAGTAACAGAGAAGTTAATTAAGACATTGAAGCACGTTTACTTTACGTAACGTCGTAAGATAAGAGAACTTGTTAGATTGCAGAGTATATAGAAATATGATGTAAATGAATAATACATTCTATGTGGTTAATGCTAATAGTAAGTCACATTACTTATCAGTGATATATGTGATATTTGTAGTGTTTAGATACATGGAATTTGTTTTGTAAATCATTAAATAATTGTGTCATGATATTTTTACTGGGGATAATAACTTGATAACAAATTTTACCATGGTTTTACTTTGGTGAGCTTAGAGTGTTTCTTGGAGTAATTTATTGAAATCATAGTTATGTGAACTTTTACACTTGAAAGTTACTTTTAAAAATCTTACTTAGGTCTTTGTAAATGTGCTATTGCTAATAGTTATTTTCTAAATTTTCAGTGATGATTTTAATGGGTTTTTTGGGAGTGTGTATAGCATTTTAATTTTAATTAAACACTTCATGAAATCAAATGTACATGTACATTTGTTACATTTTTGTATTTTTGGAAATACTGCAGAATTTACACTTTTTAGGTTTGGCATTTTCTTGGCATGAATTGTAAATTGCAGGTAATGATGTCTTACCTGTTCAGGTGTGTAGGGCACTCCAGGTACTATAGGTAGATCGCTGTGCAATGCCAGTAGAGGTGTTGTGTTGTGATGGAGATTCAGGAACCTCTGCCGTAGTACACAGTGAGAGAAGCGATGAAGGCTTGGGTAGCTCTGGCTGAGATTGTGCCGACCTTCGACCTCCAACCTCCAACCTCCGACCATCGTAGTAAAAGTGTGGAGATATGTTACCTCATGGCCCAAATTGTGGAATTGTGGGATATCACTGGCTGCAGATTAGAGGGGCCCGTCTCAAAACATGTACTTCTACTTTCGTCTGCTTTCATGTCTTTCAAAGCAGGAATATAAAAGAACCCCCTCGTTCTTATAGATCGGCGAGAGTAGATTAACAAGTATTTCCACCGCAGAACAAGATGTTATGCAATCAAGAAACAGCATCATAATACTGCATTACGGTTTTACACGACCCCCGCTAACGAGAAATCTCAGGTGAGGAATCTACTGGTGCACTGCCAGAGATTGTCCCAGAATTCCCTGTCAATACGTGTGGCGTGTTACATCCCCCATCTGACCCCCATCATAACATACACTACGCAGTAGCTGGCTACGGTCTCGCATGATCTTTTTACATACACATTTCCCCATTTTCAGTGTATGTCCCTTTAATATTAACCCATTATAACAAGGAGAGAAAGTTTGGTTTTCATCTGTCTTGGATCCACACTAAATCTGATAAGTAATGCCCGGGTGGATTATACAAAACAGCTGTTACTGGTTACTAGGTTACTAGCACTGTTGCTAGTGCTGTTACTATGTTACTAGCACTGTTGCTAGTGCTGTTACTAGGTTACTAGCACTGTTAAAAGTGTCAGAACTAGTGCTGCTGATAGGACAGTTTTAGCTTAGTTACTAGTAGGCCTACTGATATTAGCTAGTATTGTGTAGGCTACTAGTGTTATTGGCCCAAGCGTTCTAGAATTCTTTCACAGCCCCCTAGGGAGAAGGAACAGGTGGAGGATTCCTGACTTTAGATAGAAACCGTTAACCCTTTACTTCCATATTGAATATGCACACAGGAAGTACTGCCATGTTTGACTAATTACTGGGCAATGTTGAGAAAGACATTATTGTTTTGTCATTGGCTGTTCATTGAAATTTACTCTCTTTGCTAATTAGCAAAAAAAGTTGCATAGAAAATAGTAACTTTTAAATAAACATTGACGGACGTTTTCAGTATGATCTATATAGGAAGCTGTCTGTTGATGCTTAATTGTTTATTTATTACGTAGTTGTTACAGAGAGTTTCAAAACGTTACACAGTTGTTACACAGTTACACGGTTGTTACACAGTATACAGTTATCAATCATCATTTCATGTATCCAAATTCCATACATTTTCTTTGTGAAGAAATTCCTGTGTAGGGTCTCCGATATGAAAGAAGATGTTAGAAAACTTAGCAGGCTGAGAGAGATAACGTGTCTTCTCTTGTTACATCACCTGGTAGAAAGTTTGCCGTCCTAACTACACTGTTCTGTAGGACAAGGGAGATACGTGTGTTGTAGTCAGCTGTTTGGCGGAATCTTCTCCCAGCGAGATAAAGTTTGAAGGAGCGTTTAGAAGACTCTTCTGCAAGGATGCCCTGGATCTCGATCTGGTTGTGTTCACTTCTCGGAGCGGGTGAACGTCCTGATCAGGTTTAGATTGATGAATGTCGACATTTGGATGTCATGTATGTGCTCTACGCCTGCATCCACAGCTTTCATCTCGGAGTAATTGCCGCTATTTATAGATCCCAGCATGCACCAGTATGGGCTGCTGTCTGTATACCTGATGCAGAATTACGTGAGATAGATAGCGGCCATCTTGAAATCCATCAACTCAGATTGTTTATTTTTTATTTTTTTAAAGCATTTGACGTAGCTCGTCTTGCCAGATTTGAAATACAAGTTATCGTCATGGTAAATGGTATTGAACTTTACATTAAAGCTGTAACACCATCTGTGGTCTTTGCCAAGCTAACATTCTTTTCAACGTTGCCACGACAAGATAGATTGCTGTAAACATGGCCGACTTGCC
>JAUTBX010137305.1:3590-18889 GCA_032361465.1 Lepetodrilus tevnianus | reverse complement strand
TAGTTCTCTACCAGAACATGTATACACTTCCACACTGGCATGCTTTGAAGACAACATGTAAACATTGCAGTTAATCAACAGCAGAAAGCCAAGGCTTCGACCATGCCATTTGGAATAAGCAAGAAAACCCAGGAAGCAACGGTCAGTGCTAAACTCTTGGACACGGCTTGACCCCTGCAGCAACAATACAGTCCGAAATGTTCACGTATTGATATGTCCGAAATGTTGTATTGATATTGTTCATTAATAAAAAAAATAAAAAATAAAAAAATGAACATATGAATATTGGGAAAAACAAAATGCAATATAATTTGAAACAATAAAATAAAATAAGTTAAGTTACGTGATTTACATAGCGCCATTATCCAGAAAATATCTGCTAAAAGGCACTTAGTCATATGCTCGCTTAAAATAAAATATTATTTCGAGGTATTAAAATAAATATTATATAAAGTTCAAAGCTGTTTCCTACCTATAGAAAAATATTGATCTATGTATTAGTACATATTCCAACCAGAGCAATGCATGTACTATACATAAAAATTAATGTTGCATTTTCCACACGACTAACTACAACTAGACAGCTGCAGCCAATTACAAAACAATGTTATACAATCGTCTTCAAACCACATGACAGTGATGAGTCACAAATATAACTGGATTAAACGATCTATTATGACTGTTTGTAATCTGATTAAATGTTAATATGGGAATATGCGGGGGATCAACTTGCTCGTAGGTGGTGGGGGAAAAAAAACTTACTTTTATCGACCAAAGCCATTGGTGGTAAGCCTGAAATAACAGTGTGTGTAGTCAATGGAAGAGATGATCGTTCATTCTGATGTCTCCGTGAACCGTCTCCAGATTCTGACTGGGGGTAAACACTCAGGGTTTGGCAGTAAGGGTTATCAGTCGACCTGGGACAGGTGTTGTCCACAGGCGGACAAGGGAATAGGCCAGATTAACAAGCCCTTTACCTAAGGGCAGGTACCGTAGTTCACGGCCGACAGGACAGTGGGGACAAGACAGTGGGGACAGGACAGTGGGGACAGGTGCCTCAAAAACTGCCTGAGAAAACTAAACTTTTTGAATACGATTTCAGGCTCTAGCTCATATTTCGTAAATGGAGATATGTGAATTTCTTTTGAGCTGAGCAAGAAATCATACTCAAAAAAAAGTTTCATAATCTTGGGGTCAGAACTAATGGTTAAAGTGGATGGTGTAGTAAATTATTTTATGTTTTAAAGATTTGATATGGGTTAACAGTCTTGCATAATGACTATATTCTAAAATATTACTTCGAACAACAGAGACAAAAGTAGCCTAGTGGATTTAAAGAGAAATATGTATAGAAGCAATTTGTTTAGTAGTAATATTCCATAATCATCAGGAAATTTGATTTTATAGATATCCAATTTCACTGACAACATTGGCACATGTTTAATTACATTATTTTAAAAATAAATTTGAAATTTAAGTTGTTTATATTAAAATATTATTTTATGTAATGTATGCGTGAATAGTTTCCCTTTCCATAGCATTGATAATACTGGCGATAACAAAAATATAAACTCAAAAAGGACAAACTCTATTCCAAAAATGTCAATACCCAAAAGGACAATCTGAAAACAGGTAATTGTATGCCATCATCTCTTCAAGAAGACGATCAGCCATCGGGTTTAAAATTGACATTTATATTTGGCATCAGGTAATAAGCAAATTCTCCAATCCTACGCATTAATGATTACGTTTAGACACTGATAAATGGATGCGTCTTTATAAATATGTTTAATTTGCACAATTACGTCACTATGCCATACCTTCCTCCTAGACTTGTCTAATACTAGGTTCCTGTAAATAGCCATCAAGCCAGCTAAATCCAGTTTGCAGAAATATTTGTCGGACATTCAGAGCAATGACATCAAGAATATTATTGCAATGTGTGCAGAATTGTAACTGGAACTGCCTGGTGCAAAACAGCCAAAGAGTCATACAGATGGCAACCTACCACTAAATATCCTGTTAATAACTGTAAAGAAATATCACTACTTCTGTCTAAATTCAGCCAACTTTAATAATCGTTCAAAACTCCAAACTAGCAAAAAATTAAGGAGAAAGCATTCTAAATGCAATTTATAGAGAATTAAATCTGGATTCAACCAACACTAGATGCAAGATGCATCTTTGAAAAAATAACCAATTAATGTTTAACCCATTCTCTGTTTGAAACACTGAGAGTATTTTTGTAGATCAGCAATCTTGGTTTTCCAGCAAAAGGGTTAAACAGAAAAATGTACTTGTTTCTAACAATCTACATTGAAAAAATTAAAACTGAAAGTACTCAGGAAATCCTTCTGGATAGAAACATTACAAAATTGAAAGCATTTCTGAAAATATTCCAAGTACAGTTCCATGTCAAAGGACAAGCAGATGGAGTTGATTGTAAACATGGAATAAATTGCATGAAAAATGGCCGCCGATGTTTTACAAATTTCCCACACTGCCATTCTTCAAAGATCAAAGACCCATTAATTTGGTTAATTAAGACCTATTTACTGCAATCTTCTGAAGTCACATTCAAAGATAGACCAGCCAAAAAGTGCCACTGGCTTCATGCCTAGAGGTAGAGACACACAACCCGTACTGCAGGGAAGATAAAACAATTCTGTAGAGATACGACTACTAACCACGCTCATGAGATTGCTTAAAATCTTCATACACCCGATATCAGTCAAGATATTACTGGAGTCAAAGTCCATTATGAAACCCAGATAGGTCTTCAAAATGAATCCAGAGACATGATGACATGACCTTGATCTGGCGCGCTCCTTGGAACACACCAGCCCCGCCTCTGGATATGGGTCGACAAGATTAAGACGGGCCTCATGAACATATGGCAGTGATGAAAAGATTCTGTGTTGGTATCATATGAAGGTTTCCATGGCCCAGTGTGCCCAGGTACATCATATAACAGTTACAGCTGCTGTAAGCTTACTTCCAATGTCTTTCCGTTATTCAAAGTAGATCTGGGATCAAATCAATAATGAATTTAAGGATTGCTTCGCAAGTATTAGTAAATATTAGACAATAAATGGGAATACGAAAAGAACGACCAGGTAGAATGGCAGTGTTGTTGTCATGGGAATAAAACAAGTAGGATATCGATACTGCCTAAGATTTCAAGACAGGGAGGCTGTTTTGAAGACAGGTAGGATATCAGTGGTTAATTTGGGATTAAGGAATGTGGACTGTGGACTGAAATAGGTTGGATATCAGTGATGGATGTGGTAGTAAGACAGGCATATAGTATCAGTGTTGGTTGTGATTAAAACAGGTATTATATCATTGATGCCAGCTGCGTCCAGACAGGGATATCATGCGTACCTACCGTCTTAAGACAGGGATACCATGCGTACCTACCGTCTTAAGACAGGGATATCATGAGTACCTACCGTCTTAAGACAGGGATATCATGAGTACCTACTGTCTTAAGACATGGATATCATGCGTACCTACTGTCTTAAGACAGGTATATCAGTAGTGACTATGGTATTAAGACAGGTAGAATATTAGTGGTTGTTCTAGGACTAAATCAGGTAGGAATCAATGGTATCCTAGGATTAAAAAAGGTGGGTGATAAATAATTCTAGGTATGCAACAAAACACAAAACAAAGTCTACAAATATTTACAAAAGTGGATTAGAACTTTTTCAGAATCCATTACATTATCATGTTTTCTGTTCTGTCTTAAATATATTCTACTTTGTTTTTTTTAGATCTACTTCAGTTTTTCACAATCTCCAGACCTTCCATTAAACAGTGTGGATACAGATTGATAAAAACACTTGGAGTTTATCAAGATCACTGCCGCTAGAAAAACACCAACACTGGCAGAGAACCAGACCGTCTTGTGTCAAAAAGTCTGGTAAATAATCAAGAGTCTGGGGTTTGTCTTATCAATTGCTGGAACCTCGGAGAGATGGGGGAGGGGGGACTGGGTGGGGTGGTGGAGTGGGGTGGGGAGGAGGATGGGCAATGAGGCGGGTATCGCTGGAGGTGGGCAGGGAGGTGCAGCAACGTCTCGGGAGACACCTCAGACAGGCAGATAAGCTTATCTAATACCTGGGTATGAGGGACGTGCTTTACTTACCCTGGAGGGCCAGGGATGCTTGGCTTGAAGGAGGCACAAGGCGGCACAGTGCTATATGATGGATGGCAGGGCTTAGTAATGCCAAGTTAACATTATGTCAGCTGTGTCACTGATTGTAAGAGGCTGGAGGGAAAACCTTCAGAAAAAAACTCAGCATGATGCAAAAAAGTATCATCAAGTCTTTGTGTACATAATATTATCCAGATCGGTCTTTACAATATCACAGGTGTTGGTGTTAATATTAAACTTTCTTTCCTTTGACTGAGATTGGTGGCTTTTTGAAAGATTTGTATTTATTTTTAAATGATAAATAAACTTGAAACAAAACTTTCTTGGTTATTAGTTTCTTAATGATTTTCAAAACCGAGATATTATCTGTGTTTACTTTCTAATGTATACTTTAAAAATATATATTATTCCTGGATTAAAAGTACCGCAGATTGGTATGAAATTCTCAAGACCTCACAGGTAGAATCGGCATTCGGTTCCGCCATCTTGGTACAAAAAGATGCCACACATTTGGTACCTCATTACAGTAGAGATTAATATATTAGCAAAGTGTTGATATCAGGATTATCAGAGAACATTGAGGGTGGGATGATTAAAACTATATGACATGTTATAAAAGAGGATACCAAGGTACCATGCCGACAGACGGGATTCAAACCCAGACAAGAAGGAAGACCACCAATGTTTAGTCGAGAAGATACCATCCGGAATGTCAGGCAGTTCGAGCCAATAAATAAGTCGGTGAATGTGTGAAAAAGAAATCTTGACAGTTATCCTGGAAAACCCAACACAGACCAAAACATTCGAAAACTTTAGATCCACGATAGCCTGTCATTATCAATAGGTGGAACAGAAGAGCTGGCAATGGAACTTCTTCTTCAGCATGGAGCAGGCTGGCTGGCTAAGGTTGATACAGAGACGGAGCTTGTAGGTGGAAGGAAATTGGGAAAACACACAGGAGAGAATGTAAAGTGTGGACCCAGGCTCTGGTTCCTGAAAGATACGGTGAGATGTGTGTGTCTGATAGAGGTGTGAATCAACACCCACACCTGTTCTGGGCAGAGGAGAATAGATGGTGGATGAGGGTGGGGCAGAACGGTATTGGGAAGGGGTGTGGTTAAGAAAGTCAGATGAGCTGAAGAAGAATCTCAGATGAGCTAAAGAAAGATTGTTAATTATTGATACAGAGGAGATTGAGGAAATTTGAAACTAGGAAAACCAAAACAGGCACCTGTTTTCTCACAGAAGACACATTGACCAGTCATCACAGTGCCAAAAATGTATTAATGTACTCCCCAGGGTGTTGAGATGGTAAGGTGTGCTCACTGATTCTAGGTCAAGTTTGCAATGGGCGGTGAGTGAGTGAGTGAATATGGAGTTTAACGTTGCTGCGGGAATCTTTCGCCCATTTGCGACGATGTGTGGGTGGATACTGATTACTGACAATTACTCCAATAAGAAGATATCAAGTACATAGATCAACGATTCCTGTTTGGACCAAGGAGGCTAGAATTGGTTAGTCAGTGGTATTGGGTTTATGGTGCATGCTGCCATATTTTGAATGATAACAGACACAGAAGACAATAACGATCTTTAGTTAGAAATCACAATATGGCATACAGACTCTATGCATAGGATGAATTATTATGACAACAAACCAGCTATCATCTGAAAATGTTCATTCTTCAAAACTATATCTACCAATCTCTGAAAATATAAGCTTAACAAAGGTTACTTATTGAACTCTGACCTACATGTTGACCTCTGACCTATATATTGACCTATACAGGTCGGTCCAAGAAGTTTAGTGCCTGATGACAGACATTGCCTCCAAGTCTGGAACAACGGATTCCTGAGATGCAGACTACATAGGACATAGGTCAACGTGCAGACTCCATATTTAATATGCCTTTTGATAGCTGAGGTCAAAGGTCAAGTATTCAGTCCCCATTGTCTGGCTTACATTCAGAGATCGGGGAAACATAGAACAGGCAGTGTAGTAAGACGACTATACAAACTTCATATTCTTTTCATCAAATATCAAAGGTACGGCGGGTAAATGTCTTCGTCCCTTAGCACTGAATTATCTCCCTTTGAACTGATACCAACACGTAACTCTGACGTCCGACGTCTTGATGTATGTGCACACCGAGGTGCTATGGCGTCTTACTGGAATATACCTAGGTATTCCAAACAGTGAAACTATATCCCTGCAATAAGTGAGTGTAGGAGCCTCGGGATTTATTCTGCGTATCCGAGTAAATATTTAAGGTCCTTCATTGGCGCAACTCGTGCAATATGTACAGGATGGCGGCAACATCTAGACTACTAGGCTTTTTCAAAAGGAAGTCGAATATATATAAGAAATATGTTTCAATTTATTTCTCTTTCTCTACCTTCCATAAGTTCCAAGTTTCTAAATTAAATCAATCGATCAAATCATTATCTACATTTATTAAACACTGGATGCCTATAATCGAAACATTCTTATGAACTTTTTAGCCGAAGAACATTTCTTAACCATTGTTATAGTATGACTACGAACTGTTCTTAGGCTAAGACGTTCGTAAGAACATTTCAAGAATAGACCCTTTGGTCTCCCGCTATCGGCTAGTTGCTCAAAGGCACTGGAGCATTGGGTCTATGGTAAATATTAGTTCATAAAGTTTGCTTTCAATATTGAAGAGTGCCCATGATTTAATCAGACTATGCCAGCAGTGTCTAAATATTGTGTTTCTGTCCATCAAAAGAAGAAAAAAAGGGATAGTACAGTATTCGACAAGGCAGACTACTCTAGTCAATTGAAATGTTTTCCTCCGATTCCTACTCATTTACTCAATTTTCCTGGTTGCTAATCCACAGCTAGAGATGAGAAGATTAGAGACTGGTGCTGATGCAGCTCAGATAAACACATTTCCTGCAGCAATTGCTTCAATTAAAACATCTAATGACCAGAGGACACACTATGTTGAGAAGCTTTCCACATCTGGAAGACATTTGCAATATGTTGACTCGGTAATTAAACGGGTTTGTCTTACACACGCGACCATTTGAACTCGATGCTACTCCACAGTATACATTACACGTCATTATTTACCTCCCAATTTGCGCTACCATCACCGAATTAGTGCATTTTGTTATAAAAACATACTCCTTAAAAAGATATATTCATAAATATTTAATCTTAAATTATGCTTTTTTATTTGGATTGTGTTTTTTTAAGGGATTCCTGAAGAATTTATTGTTACTAGTCATAATAAGATTTTAGTTGGGTTGTGTTTTCAGATGATACATTTATAGTGTAGGGATGGGCATTGTGTGGGCAATCTTTCGGCACGTGCATGGATTACCTACCTTTGACATACAACATGGCCGCATACGAGTAAGCCACTCCCACTTCATTTTCGGCCACACATTCATATCTTCCTGCGTCAGACTCCTGACTGTTTTGAATTTGAAGATACCCTGAAATTGAAAAACGAGAACATATATATTTATTGTCACGGAAATAGTTTTACGGAACTATATTTTGTGGTGCAACCTTTCATCAATAGATGTGTATAATACAAGGTCAGGCATAATCCACTGGTAACTGCTCAATTATATAAGAGATCGCTATGAGAGCACTATATTCTATTTGTGGGTACAATATCTTCATGTAATGATGCCATGATATTAATTATTAATTGTATGCTAGACTATCTGAATTGCTCCTGGATTAAAACCTATAATGAGTGAGGTGTTGTTTTACTTCGCAGTGGTAATCTTTCACCCATACACAACAACAAACCTATCATAAATCTATTTCCCAAATTCCTCTTGTGTATGCCAATTTTTTACCTTCACCTGATTTGATTGGTATCTGTATAATGCCAGTTCTTATACCTGTAGTTATTTCATCAACATCTGAATTGTCAATAAAAACCAACAACCTGTTACTCAGCATTCCCAAGCCTTGAATTAACATCTTATTTTTGGTCGATTTCTTTCATTACTTGGCAACACTACAAGTGTAGATATAGAGTAGCCTCCCCTGAGACACCTGCTACGACAACAACAACTTGCAACATTTCCGCAACTCCCCACCCAATTTTTTTTTTATCAAGATTCGGATAACTAATAATGCGATTCACTGCAAGGAGAAGGTAAAAACCTTGAAAACGATCCATTTCTCAGATGCAAGACCCAAGGAGGGAAAGTCTCCGAAACGATCAGGATACGAACCGATCTCGACACGACTTTTAACATGGATCTGGAGAAGTACTAACATGCATCTCCAACCCCGAAAACTGTTACAGCTGCGATTATGACACTAGTACCTTGCTACAGGTACCCCGACATGCTGAGCTGTGCATAATGATTTAGGAAAGCTGTGTTTATGTTCCCCAAACGCTTATCTCTCTCTGTTCCATCATGTAGATTTAATGTTGCTTTCTTAGTGTAAATCAACAGTGGGCTGGGAGCCCCTCAGCCACGGAAGATACAGGCAAGTCGCCTCCTGTACATGCTGTTTTAACATAACTGTGCCCATGGACTAGTCTCTTGTAGTCTCTTGTGGTATCTTCATCGAGAGGAGCGTAAAAAGCGCCGGAAATAACCCAACCTCAGATGTTCGTTTCTATAACTGTTACTTCATGGCCTATGATGAATGTGGGCGCTTAATGTTTTGATAGATGCAGACATAAATAATGTCCACAGAATTGTTCCTTACTGGAAATAGGGTGTAGTATTGCGTCTTGGCTTTTGGACTTTGTTCCTCACATTACCATGTGTGTAAAGGATGGTTTCCGAAGCTTAGTGAGTGTGAATCCTGGTCCTGAGATTATGAAGCCTTTTTGAGTACTTCTGGTTACCTGAGCCTAACAAATTACCCCAAGTCTAACGTCTGGTTTTCCGAGTCTAAGAGCATGACACTGGGGTCACTCATATCTACAGTTATCTGAGTCTAACAAGTTACCCTGAGTTTAACAAGTTACCCCGATTCCAACAAGTTACCCGAGTCTAACTTCTGGTTACCCAAGATTAACACGTTGCAGGAGTCTAACTTCTAGTTACGAGAGTCTAACAAGTTACCATAAGTATAACTTCTGGTTACCTGAGCCTAACAAGTTACCAAAGTCTGATCCTGAGGTTACTCATGTCCACAGTTACCAGTCTAACAAGTTACCTGAATCTAACAAGTTACCTGAGTCTATCTTGTGGTTACCTGGGCCTAATAAGTTACCTCAGTCTAACAAGTTACCAGTCTAACAAGTTACCTGAATCTAACAAGTTACCTGAGACTATCTTGTGGTTACCTGGGCCTAACAAGTTACCTCAGTCTAACAAGTTACCTGTCTAATAAGTTACCTGTCTAACAAGTTACCTGAGTCTATCTTGTGGTTACCTGAGCCTAATAAGTTACCTCAGTCTAACAAGTTACCTGTCTAAAAGGTTACCTGTCTAACAAGTTACCTGAGTCTAAGAGCGTGATCCTGGGGTCACTCATGTCCACGGGGACATGGTCTTTGAGCCAGAGGATGGCGGGGTCAGGGTTGCCCGCCGCCTCACACTGCATGATGGCGTTGTGGCCCTTCTCCACCGACTTCAGGCTCGGGTTCACGAGTATCCGGGGGTAACCGCCGGGGAAGTCTGCAAGCAAACCAAACGTTAGTCAGGTCCTCCGAACGATTCTGGATTTTAACACGATGAAATGGAGGTATTGTATTTGACGATAATTAGCAATGATGTCGATAGGTGAGGTCTGAAATGTCTGATTCTCAAGAAAGATAAATCGAGGAAAGTGAGATGAAAGTTTCCAAATGACAACAAACAATTTATAATTTTAATTTGTAGGAGAACCTGCTGCACATTCTGGCACATGGTTGATTGCGCAGGTTATAATTCTCCCTCGAGATTAATCCCATTCACTGCTGTATAGGGCGCAGATAGTTGCCGCCAGCAGTCAAGAGGTTAAACATACAAATATAAATATAGATTCTAATTAAATTGACATTTTCAAAATTTCCACACAAAAAAATAGGCACATTTTCAATGTGATTAAGGCGTATAAACATAATTATAATAGTACCTTAGTTAGTGAGTGAATTGTTGTTTTATGCCACAGCAGGAATTTTTCACCCATACGCGATGAGATAGTACATCAAAGACAGTTGCTAATTATGTCAAATACAATAATCACGGCATACGATTCAATCAATGATAACACACACATATAGGTTAATATATCGGAGCGCAACATATAGATTTGACTGACAGATGCGAGACAGATATTTCCAGATTAAATAATCTGTTGACGTTACGTTGTCATCTACAGGATGACGAAGAGAACATGTGAACATGTGAACATTGTTTTATTGCACAGCTACGGTAGTCTGCCATATTGGAACACAATGTAAGGGAAGCAACTCTTGTTTCCTGAGATATTCATCAGCTGGTGTGGTAGACACGGAACACATAGCACATTGGAAAGTGGTGAGACATACAGTAGACACAGAAGGAAATATATCGACATGTAACGAAACAGACCCAATGGTAATGTTGCTCACTTGGTACTTCTGTTAAAATTAACACGTGTTCATGAATGAATGAATTAGCGTGTTATGTCGCAGCATGCGTCGATGACAATTAATTATCTACGTCGAAAGCATAGGTTGAGGATTTCTAGGAAAGTCATGAATTCTACAGTGAATGAGTGAATGAGTGAGTGAGTGATTATGGAGTTTAACATTGCTGCGGGAATCTTTCACCCATTTTGACAAAAACATTGCAGATAATGTATGCAAAAAGTACTTATGCATGAGCAGTAGTATTTTCGGGTTCAATAAAATTACGAAAATCGTGGCAAATTTAGAATTCTTATGATAGGTTTACAATCAAATTATAAAGATAACATAGCTTTGTGATTCGGTCCGACATTTCTTTAACTCTCTCCATGCTGGAGGCAACTGAAGATGCCTTATAGAGCAGTGTAGTGTGTGCCTAATCCAGCCGGGAGAGGTTTTAGTCACTTTCAAGATTCTTTCATTAATATCACGACTTCTTTCAAAGTTCACGTCTTTGACGATACATGATCCAATAAACCCAAATTAACCCTGTGGGTTATTTGGGCTACAAATAGTATTAGTTTGAGGTGCAGAACAGCTAGGAAGGTGGGTGTTATATAAGTACGAGTAAAAGACGACTGACACATAAAATCAATGTAATGTACAACAAGATGAAGAGGTTCCATAGGAGTGGACACTGAAGAGAAACAAAACAGTCATTTCTTTCACCTCGCATATATAAAGTTGTCCAATTTGTACATTAAAAAAATAAATCAAGTATAATTCAGCATGCAAATTTTGAATTTCTTTTTTTGTGGTTACAAAATATGAAAGAAAATTATATGTTAACTTTTCAATAAAATTTAATGAATTTGCCAAAATGTCAAAAGTTGGTTGAATCGTAATAAATGTAAAGTTTATTTTACACACTTTCCTACTATTAAATATATATGGGTATCCTTTATCAAAGCTCTCACATCTACTACAAGACTCGTAGCGATCTCATTTGCATTGCGATCGTGCACTTGAGAGCGCTATACCTCATAGTGGATACGAGAGCTTCGAGAAACCATACCCTGGACAATAGTGTCACAATTAACCCCCTCCCTGCTGAATTGGCCACAGGTAATGCTCTTTAGAGCATCTCCGGCTGCCTGCATGGAGAGGGTTAACACATGATTCGACACGAATGGAACACTCGCACGCGCACACACACACACACACGCACGCACACAGCGAAGATGAGACACAGCGGACCTAATCAGCGCTAAGACGTCTGGTTCCGGCCACACATCGCCTCCGTAGACCAAGCATAAACATATGACAAGGGAGATAACTGGTACAGAAGAAAGTGATCACACAAGACAGATAATTTGCACGTTGAGTCTAGCAATGTTTACCTTCGTATTTAACTACCCAAGGGTTACCACCTGTTGGGCAAATAGAAAACATGTCAAGTTGTTGCAAATGGATGGAACTGGTCGTGCCTTTGACATATTAAAATATAAAATATAATTCGTATTAAATTCGGGATTATTTCTTTTATAGATATCCAATATTGTACATATTTTTTAAATGGAAATTTGGTTCTACGTACTGGTTTTATAGATGTAAATGAGTTAATGTTTTACTATTTTCTATACATTACATCATTGGATACTGAATCTTAACGTAGAATTAGATGTTACAAACATCTCCATAGGACAGGTCTAGTAAGTGAGGACTCAAATTGTGGCTTTTCATTAGTATTTCAGTGATTAAGATTTGAACGAATTCTCTACTCATTTCTGGGGAAGATGGGAATTGAGAATTATTAGATTTATTTATTTTTACTAACATCATCCGGTTTTCATCATTAATCCTATTGAACGAAAAAGAATCCTATGCTCTGTTGAACTTCTTGGGGTATCTACAGCAGTAAAAGTGTTAATAAATATTGTTTTAATTCCTGATATAGAATGTGTATATGTTTGACTAAATTGGCAAGGGAATATACTAGTGATTAATACTATCTGTTGAAGTGGATGTAAAATCACACTGGTGAATGATTGATAGCTTTGAGGGCGAAAATGACATGAAGCATTCATAAAATGTGCAAGTTATCTCCCCTTGACTTGTGAGCAGTGATACTGTCTGATACAAAAGCTAAGCTTGGATACTTTTCGCTTTCCTTTTGTTTTTGTACACGTGTGAGATAGAAAAAACAGTTTTGAAGGTATAGACACAAATACCTTCACTTTAGACAAAACATCTCTGTCGACGAGACAGATTTTGTACACAAAACATCCACCACACTATGAAAACATAACATTCTCTGTCAGGTTAAAAAACTTTTCCGTCACAAATGTTATAGTAACGACAATGTTAATAGTAACAACAATGAATGACATGACATATTAGCAGTACAAAGGAGCATGTGTTCAGGTATACACCAAGCTGAAACAACGTTATAATATGTTAATATTACAATATTAATATTACCAAATACAGGTCCAATCATTATATTACAAATAGTAACACTTCGCGATCATGTTGACATATTTTAACCTAATTTGTAATGTGGTAAAAATTCACTCCTGATAAATATCCTGCAAAGTAAAATGAATGTTATTCAATATTATCTGCTTAACGGTGTTGCTGATAAGTCACAATGGGTATATCATTGTGTTGATGTCATAGTTGTCAATACTGTCTTCATACTAATTACATTATGTTTACGTTACACTTATGGCGTTGATCCTATCAGGAAAATTCTATTTACTTTTACGAAATGTATCTGCAGAAGTAATTGACCACGATAGTATCAAATGACGATCCTAGTACGGATATCTCTCGGTCTAAACCCGATGGCTGTCATGGCTATATATATATATATACACATATCTGGGACACGGACATAGGTAAGAAGACAGGTTTGTGATTGTGTGAATGAGGAAAGTCACATACGCAATAGGACTAAACATGATTAGCACAAGTAGATTTATCTCCAGTTTGAAAATGATCGAGTGACGTGACGCTACTCAAGGCTGACCCAAGGCCGACCCGAAACGAGACATTTGACATGTACCCTGTTTCCCATGATTGGACTGACAAACTGATAAGATACAAACATGTTGCATATGACGCACACACACACATATGTGAAATAAACTTGCAACTACTGAACATGGTAAAAAATTACCGTAGTTTATGAACAAAATCTAAACAACTACATGGTGACTAATAAACAATATATTGCCATTTGTCAACAGTCCAGTTGAGGATGTTCAGTTGCAAAAAATCACTAAAACCAAACAAAATATTTAACCCTCCAACAACTCAATATATTCATTTTTTTTGGTATTATTGCTCGGAATATCAATCATTTTGAACTAGATCCATACTGATGTGATTCATGATTTTCTAGACTAATTGTCGTAACGTTTCTACAAAACCTACATCCCCCGGCCCAGGAGCTGCTGCCTAATCTATAGCTAATACCTCCCTCTGGCTTGTGTTTGTGTTCACCTAGCTTCTGCCATTAGCTAAGAACAAGGTCTGCAAGAATAACACTGCATGATTCATCCAGTGTTATACCTCCAGGTATTCAGGTCTGCGTTTCACGAAAGGGTCGTACTGCAGTCGGGGTGCACATCAGGGCACATGACATGCTTTTACTACACCAGGAAATGAAGTAAACCTCAATTTGTGCACGGACTCCTGGTACGACCCTTTCGTGAAACGCAGGCCAAGTCAGGGCCTAAATCGAGATTTACGTAATTTCCTGATATAGTATAAAAGCATGACGTATGCCCTGATAAAGGTTAAGACTACATTATGTCCCTATGTGCATTTCACAAAAGGGTCGTACAGGTAGTCGGGGCATAAAACGAGATTTAAGTAATTTCCTGCTATATTAAAAAGTATTGCAGACACGTTGATTTAGACCAAGAATATTGTACGACCATTTCACAAATACCAGGCTAGACTTCACCTACCTATATAAAACAGCATAACAATAAAACAAAATCTGTATTTCGCTTTCAAAATTCTTTCACTTGTATCACAACTTGTCAGGTTAATAATACTGTGTATTTATATCACGCAAGACTATGCACAAGCTGTGTGCTCAAACCGCCACACTATTACTACACACCTTATTACACTAATAAAGTAACCATTAACTTTAACATTGTTCCAGTTGGGAGTTATGGTTACCATAGAGTTACGCCATTCCTCACAGAACCGCCCAGGCCCAGCCAAGCCTAGTTATGAATTCAGATTAACGAGAGAGAAAACAAGAAAACTATCACGGAGAAAAATCAAGAATTGGCTGCAGGTGGCGTACTTCCCACGGTGGGGGAACTGTCATTGTTCCAATGCGCCCGTAATTGCGGGTTATCAGTTCGCTTTGTTTGGAAATACTTAGACGTTTAAGCTATTAGCGATATCGAGATACTTTGATGTATTATGATAACACAGTGCAACAAAGAAATCCTGCAGTCTATCTTTGAATTAGCAATATGGTGGTGCACATCTGGCTTACTGAAAACTGACCACTTCTAGGCTTACTGAAAACTGACCACTTCTAGGCTTACTGAAAACTGACCACTTCT
>JAUTBX010137194.1:3827-18916 GCA_032361465.1 Lepetodrilus tevnianus | reverse complement strand
GTGTAGCGCATTTAGGTGTTTGACCCGTTTATGTTCCCGGATATTGAATGAATCTCGGGCTATCTCGTATCAACTTAGGGTCCCTATTCACTCATTCCTTTCTTTCTCAGTTTAAAAATGGAACAAAATTAAGTTTTTAAAGATAATGACATATCTATGTTCGAAACAATTAAGGTACAAATTGCATCCATGGTTTTCATCATAAATCAAGTCTGGTATTCATTACGTTCATTAAATCTGTAGTTAGATTTACTGTTTTGTTTGAACGAAGCTGAACATGAAGTACGGGAGCTTTGAATCGGCTAAATAATGCACATAATGCAAATATATTTAACATTAATTTTTCATCATAAATGTACAAATTGCTGTTAAATCAATATCAGATTCAATGGTTTGTTTCTATGGAAGCGGGATTATCGTAGCATTAATGCAAATCCTAACTGAGCATTGTGGATATCGACTGTACACATGCTCACACGACCTGCAGCTGCAGATATATCGTTATAATTACAAAGATTTTATTCATAAACATACTGCATATATGGCTAGGTAGAATACTACCCTCGACCGATATTGATTATTATTTCTAATTCTGATTTATAAGCTTGTTTGGAAACATGTTTCCTAACAGCTGTTTATTAACCCTAGATCCATGCTGGAGGCAACCAGAGATGCCCTATAAATAACTGTGCCCAATCCAGCAGGAAGAGGGTTAATCCTGACGGCAGCTTCCCTACCCAAATGATCACAGAAATGTCTGATAAAATTATAGTTATATTTTTTTCATATAATATTTATATTTTTATTGATGTGTTACATGACACACGTGAAATTGACTCAAAACTTGCTCCGAGTCAGTATTGTTGTGGATACATTTCATAATGATTGTTTTCGTAATGATCTTTTTTTTATATCCAATGGCCTGTCTGGAATTAGTCGTTAATTGCGAGAGTGACTGATGTAAAATGATGATCTCTACAGGCCGTGGCCAGTCAGCTGTGTTGTAGATTTTATGTTTCCGTTCCGCATAACCAGATGACGTTAACGACAATGGCGATAAAAATCTATGTACTCGGCGTCAATGGTTTTATACAATATCATGGAACAATGTACATAGAAGGTTACTTTCCTTGGTATGGTTTCACGAAGCTATCGTATCCATTATGAGACCATAGCGCTCTTGTAAGCGCCAGATCGTCATGTATAAGGGAGAGTGTTATGGTCTCGTAGTAGATGAGGAAGTTTTGTCAGACGATGTCATAACCTTTTATTGGCCGAGGACAACGATTATTTTTTTTGATGCCCTGTCTAGACAATGATGACATGAAACATTTTTCAGGCAATTTCTGATTCAGCTTCCAATATGTCTCTTCTATGAATTTATGCACTTTCGAATGATGAAGCTTTAGCATGTCCATCAATGGCTAATAGAGAGTTAGCTTAATTTAACCTTCTCAATACTGAAGGCAACTGGAGATGCCCTAGGGAAAAGAGATTCCACTGTAGGAACAACAGGAGAGTTTTCACATAGATCCTTTACGAAAGTATGGGTGAAATATTCCTCCAGTAACGTAAAGCATTAAATTGATCAATACATTTTTCGGACAGCCTTTGATAACATTATTCCCTTTTATTTGTCTTTTGATAACATTAGCTTGGATACAATCAAGATTATTGTGGCATATGCCGAGGATATGGAAATATTCTGACATTTATTGCTACGGATGTTCTGGGTTTTCTCCTGCCCTCTAAAACTGACAAGACATGACGTAAATGAAAGGATCTTGAAAGCGTCTCTAAACCCCAATTAAAAGGAAAATTAATAAAAATTGGTCACTAATAGGCAGCATGCAGACAATGGTTTCCTGTGTTATACAAATACAAAGTAAACACGTTGCCAAGTCTCCAACTATTATAGTTTAAGATCAAAGGCCTCCGCTCGTGGCATAAACAGTTAAGTGTCGAGTGCGAATATATCTATCGTCAGTGGTTTGTTAAAGCTGTAATCATACAGTTTGACTACAAGATGCAGTTCTGGGGCCGTATCCTATAAACAGCTTAAGACTTAAGTCAGCAAAACACTAACTTTGCGACACATTTTGACTCAGTTTTCTTAATTGGATTAGTTTGAAGTTTTAGACATATATTCTGTAAAGTTTGATTAAGCCCAAAACAGAAAACTTGGTAAAAATAGGTTGATAATTAAGGTTTTTGTTGCTGACTTAAGTCAGTTAAAAACTTAAATTGTTTATAGGATACCACCCCTGGAAGCATTTAGGTTATATGAACTATACTCATCAAAATTAATTAAGGGTCAGCAGATATTGTATGGGAAAGCCTTTGCAAAATTCTGGATATTTTATGGGAAAGCATTCTACTGTATTTGTTGTAGCTCGATGGTAGAACATTGGACATTAGTGCCAAAGACCCCAACATCAGTGTTTTTGTAAGTTACTTTTCTGACGCGATATTGAACCGACAAGCAATGATAAGTGAAAGAAAACTGATCCAATTCAAACACCAATTCAAAAAAATATAAATAGTAAAATAGTGTTGATATTTCTCCTGAGATATATATATTTCTTTAACAAAGAGTTTAACTGTAGTTTGGATCTAATGTAATGTAATGTAATGTAATGTAATATATTTTGAGAATATTCATGCTTTCTAAATAGTAGGCTGACATTCCAAAGCACAGCATGACATGATATTAACATTGACCCCCATTGTTACAGTATGGTTTAAGTGATGGTTGATTTGGTCCATTGTATATCATTATCATTGTACCAAGGCCAGTTTGCTTGTTGTGACGATAATAGGAAGTGGGTTTGAGTTGCAATTTGCATGGAATTATGTACAGCGATGGGAAATAATCTTATTCCTATTGTATTGGTCCTGTAGTACGAGCTAAAGCATCCTGTTGAAAGTTTAACCAGGGCTCGTGGATATTTTGGATTTTGTGTGTGTGTGTGTGTGTGTAGGTGTGTGTGTGTGTGTGTGTGTGTGTGTGTGTGTGTAGGTGTGTATGTATGTGTGTGTAGGTGTGTATGTATGTGCATATTTTGCTCTGTCCAGACCTTTTTTTCCCCTCTAAGTTGTTTATGTTCTAGTACAAGTTGATAGAGAATTTTGTGTCGTGTCTTTAACATTTGACAATTTAAAATTTGTGTGCAATTATGCAAGGTCTCAAATGTTATTTGCTGGCGAACGATAACACATTTTTCAGTCGATGTCCTAGGCAAGGGTTGATTACGTGCACTTGACAATTGCGCTGACGTACAAGATTTTGTTTATTGCATCGTGCTCTGACTGATGAGATCCGACTCTTGGGTACACCTGAGAGAATTGATGACGCCAAATATTGATTTTTCGTTTATTCGGACATTTATAATCGCTGTTTTCGTCGCAACTGTTTACAAGTTTAACCTCCATTTGATAATATGTATTCTTCGTAATTTAGCGTTTTGTCGTTGTCGCATGATTGTCATCCACAGAGATTTGTCAGGCACTTGGGGCTGTTGATCGGAAATACATACCAAAACGATTCGCCCACCCCACAAGTGTTTTTATACTTCGGAGACAGGTGATGTATATATTGTATAAACTGTTATAGAGATCTCCCACTGGTGGTGTCAAGGAATTTGATGCAGCTGTGAAGATAATGTTGTAATAATCTGACAAGGGTATGAGGAATCGTCTTCGGAATTCAGAACCGGCCAATATGTCTGCGAGACCGTTATTCAAATCGGGGCGAGACCGTTATTCAAATCGGGGCCATGTTTGCATACATAGTGTGTAATTGATTATCAAGATTGTTTCTGGTTCGGCGTTTGGTTTGAATTTGGGAGTTTAGAGTTGGTTTCAGGATTGTTTTCACTTGTTTCATGGCTTGTAGGTTTGTGGCAGTGGGGAAACCTGCAACACCCGTGGCGCCGAGTATTGCAGTAGACTTGCAAGTACTGGCTGGTGTTGATGGACCAAGGATGACAACTGCACTGTCATGGCTATGCAGACAACAGATCCTACTTATTCTTGTGTTAGAAGTATAACTATCGCAAACATTGATACCGGGCACTAGGGCAGGGTTCAAACTCTGGACCACTGGTTCCCAAAGTCCGACGATCTCCCACTGTCCCACCATCCATATTCAGCGATAGAAACTTACCTTTAAAACTTTAAAACCCGAATAGTGATACAAATAACAAATGTTCACAAAAAAGCATGAATTTCTACTAGGCCTTATAAGGATACCTTTAGCATTGGTGGAAAATAGCCTGTGCTAATGGACTTTTGTTAATTTCTAACCCTGTTTATTCTGTATAATTGATTATTCTCATAGATCATTTTGTGGATGTTATTGAAACAACTAGTTGTTAAAGGGTTTCCTCCTACTGTACGCATATTGATACAAGGTTTTCACCTGTACAGTGAAGGTTCGCATTCACCTGTACAGACGTCGGACATATCTGAAAAGAACGTACTCTGAAGGTGAAAGTAAATAACTTGTATAACAGTCACACTGACTGATATTATATCTGTACAAAAGGAGTCCCTGAAAAGCTTTTATTCCCCAATAACTGTTCATGGCATGTACCGTATTCGACGTATTGGGATTTGTGAACAATGACTCAGTTGAGCATGAAATTGAACTCAGAAAAGGTTCGTAATCTCGGGGTCTGGACTATTTGGGTGAGAATAAGGTCGGTGACACGGATTAAAAGATATTTTTAGTTGGTTGTTATCTGGTAATTTTTATGTAAATATTATTTGTTCAATTTGTTTTTTAATTCTATCATACCTTGAAATGGCCAATGCTTATCTCAATCCGATATAATATAGAGGGTTGCATCCAAATTACCACTATGATAAAATTTGTCCTAAATCTTTTAAAGGTCATCCTATATAATATGATACAGCTATGTACCCAAATCGCTATTGTGTTAACATTTTTCCTAATTCTTTTTAGCCCATCTCACAAAATACAACTTTGTCGCAAATGGGTGAAAGATTCCTTCAGCAACGTTAAACTCCATAATCACTCACTCACAATATATCTGTAACCAAATCACTGTTAAAATGTATCCTAAATCATTTTAATCTCCTCACAAAGTTTCAGATATCTCTGAATGTGTTATTCTTGGCCTTGACCATTGTGAATGTTCCTTTTGTACTTGTACAATCTATTCAACCCAGAGATGGCGATGGATATTTACTTTGTATTTACTTGGTCAGTGTTCACAGTGAGGTCATCTGTATGGCATGGTAGTGTTCATCTGCATGTTCACCTTCAGGGGTGTCGTTTTGTGGGTCAAGTCTAACTGTAGACTGGTGGCTGTCTGGCTATTGTGCTGATCTTGTGTTCTTTGCCACATGTTGCTTTTGAGAGGGGTAGGGGAACTGGAATGCCTGAGGGGGGGGGGGGGGGATAACGTTTTGGGATGGACTTTGGGTACAATATTGCTTATTCTCGTGTGCCAGTGATTTGGTTAAAATTTGTTATTAATTTACCCCATTTAGTTTTATATGTCGTTTCCTGAAGATTAATCTTATCTGTATCCCAAAACATCTGTAAATTTGTTTGGTTTTAATGAGATATCGTTAAATATAAAAAGAAACGGTTATTAAAATATCCAGAGCGTCTTGCAGCAGGATGTATACACTGGATGCTGTCTCTTAATCAGTTTAGATCAGCAGTGCAAAGATAACCTAGAACCAGTTCTGTCACGTGACTGATTTTAAATATTTTTGAAAAACATAAATGATTTGATCTACTGCCATACTGTAAATGGTCGCATCGTCGCAAATGGGTGAAAGATTCCCACAGCGACGTTAAACACCATAATCATGAAAGGGATCGTACTCTATTGATATCTAATCAATTTTGGTTCTGCAAGTGCCGAAAACATTGATCGTGACTAACCGATTTTTCGTTTTGCGGAAATAGCTCTAAATATATTTGGGCGACATGCTAGCGACAAAAGGAGTATGACTGCCTGTACATGACCAGTAAAGCTTGCTGAACAAACACTGAGTGTAAATATCTTATCTTCCCTCCAGTGAAACCTCCATCCTCCCCCATCAATACTCTGACATTCATACCATATTTAACGTAAATTTGACTTCCCAGTGTTGGCAAATTGAAATCGTAACCCTAAAAAAATAATTGACCTTTAAAATGTGCAGGTGACATTGAGGTGCATTGACAAACATCAGTTACATAGGAAGCATAGGTTTGGGTTTTTATGCTCTTGCTCCCATACTGATTTTTTTTGCTTTTGAAAAGAAATTTACCTTTAAAATGTGACTGTGATGTTAAGGTGCATGGGTGAACATCAGTTACATATAAAAACACAGGTTGTGGTTTTTATATCGTTGCTCCCAAACAAATGTTTTGTTACGTTCCTACTTTAGCTGGATGGCAGCATGCCTTCGAATGCGTTTCTGCGTTTCTAGGGATACACCCATAGAACTAATATTGTGCTGTCGAGGTGAATTGGGTCCATTTAAAGGGACAATGCCATTTCAGTTTGCTTGTTTTCTAATATGTTATTATGTTCTCTTACAAATTCAGATCTCCTAATCCAACAAATGGAAGATTATTTTCACAACTGACAACAGGAATAAAATCTTCTTGTTCATGCTAAAAATATATTAGTATATTTTTGAGACATGTATAAGTTTGTTCGCAAATTCCTCAGAGCTGCTGTATTGGTAACTCATGGTAACCTGGCTTGTACACATTTCATCATTAAAATATTTTAAAAACTGATATTTACAATAAAACTGATAATTTAATTAATTGTTAATAGTAAAGATAATAAACTTTCCTAATTTTTTTTTATATGTCTGTTGAACATTGAAGCTTTATTTCTAAAACTTTTTTTTTTTAAATTGGGGTTTACAGTCACTTTCAAGATTATTTCACTTGCATTAACAACTTGTCAGTTTATATTACGGCAGGAGGAAACATGCAACACCCATAGGGCTGAATGTTACAGTAAACCTGCAAGCACTGAAGCTATGTCGTGTTCTATGCACTATTGAGGCGTAATTGTATTTGATTCAGGATGCTAAATGCATTGAATACGGTAATTGGTGTAAATTATATCTACAGAGCAGTCACGGGCAGACAGTATTAACTTTGATATGACCTTGCATGTTGTTATATATTTAGTTGGTACACTTGTATGTCATCTGCAAGGGTTCAAATTTATTATTATTATATATTTGGCATCGATTCGATCATTAAACCGACACTTCAACTGCCAAGATGATAATTTATGTCCTCTTTAGTGTTTGTTCTGAGTGTAATATTTGAAGTCATGCCGGATCATGCTGTGGGACGATTATAACACTTGAGATTATGAGAGCGAGAAAACACTTTTTGTCGATGCATTAGATTGTCGGTTGCTTTCAATTTCTGTGCCCTATTTCTTGAATCAAGTTAACTTTTCTCAACTTTGAGAAAACTCAGCAGTTAACTGAAAAGTTTCGTTGAAGTCAAAGATGACAGGCTCATAGGACATACAATATGTGTAACTGAAAAACTGAATCTCAGGGAACAGACTCAGTAAGCTCAGTAAACAAACTGAGTTTTAAACTTACTAGTACTTGTAATGTTGCTAAAGTTATTTAAGTCTCAGTTCCATATTGTTAACTGAAAACTGTATTCCAGGGAAAAGAAACTCAGTATTTAAACGTATAAACTTACCTTTTTTTGGAGGTTTTTGTGGAAGCACATCCGTATTGACACTATTCAACATCTGCACGTTTTTGTTTGGATTTTCGGTCGCTACGACTTCTCCAGTCTATAAAGTTACTGGCGACATTTAAACCTCGCGTTCTTTCTCTCTCCATCACATATAAACTCCTGCCGCTGCATCATGCAGATTGAACGCTTGGCGACTAATGTCGAGAGACAAACATACACCAGCATATTGTCACCCGGGTGTAGTTGCTGCAGACAACTTTTCCCAGATTGCACAAACTGGACCGACTGCATGGTATGGAACTGGACTATCCAGCGCATGGGTACCGAATCCTAGGGGGGGATGTTTTGAAAGTGTGAGCGGGAGTGCATTCGGCCAACTCCCAAGTTCGGGGCCCCCCTCCCCTGTGGAAATGTGTCTGCCCCATGTGTGAGGTGAGGTGGCTGGACAGACGGTGCGAGCCAGACTGGCTGTGCGAGTGGCGCAGTGGTGTGATCTGGGGCCTGGGCTTATCTCGGTGTGTCGTGTGTCGTGTACACGACAACAGCAGTAGCCAGCAGCACCGGTACAGAGGACTGGGCGCATTCTACAGGTGTCGGGTCCAGCCACGTCGAGTGAGTTCACTTCTCGGCTCTGTACTGCTATCTACCAGCAGTCACGACTCCGTACAGATTTCCCCCGAGAGAGCTCGTCGTCGTCTTTCTCTTGTGCACTTGTTCTGCCAAGTCACCAGCTGTAGGCTCGGTATATCTTCCCCGGGGCGGAGTGGTGTGTGACACTACACTGTGACACTATACGCTGCGACACTACAGTGTTGTGAAGCAGAGGGGTGTGCACGTGTGAGTGGTGTGTGTGTGCTGCTAAAGAAACACAGGAAGGAAGCTAAGAGAGAATTAACTCCACCAGTGTTGTGAACTCGCAGTGTTGTTGTATACACTGGTCATCTCGTCTCTCTCGCTTGTCTATAACGCTTTTCTCTCCCCCCACCTATCGCTACTTCCTGATCCCTACCCCCATCCTTCCACACTCGACTGTTAGTGTGACGGTGTGGACACCAGGTGCGAGAACAGAGCTAGAAAAAGGAAAGAGCGGAGGAGGAATACTAGGAGAGAGAGAAGGTCTGTCGGATAAAGTACAGGACACCATGTCGAACGTGCAGCCCATGCTTAGTCGGGCCAGGAGGCCGTCGCACATGATCGAGGAGAAAGTTGTACAGGTATGGTGTATGGAAATTAACACGCGCGTTAAACTGTCCTTCCCTTATATACAGAAGCTCTGTTTATCTCAGCTATCGGCTGACAATAGCTGTAGTTGCGTACAGGATCGGAGACACCGTCACGTTATGATTAAAATGGCATTACAGTTGTGACATGTCAGCTGTCTCTATTGTCGTGCGTGTGCACGTGCTGTGGCAGGTTCCGAACATACAAGCCGGGTTTATTCACTCACGATTGATTGGTCATTTAATAACGGAATCGAGATTTCCCTTATTGTCAGTATATATCTCTATGAGGAGGGAGATGTCTACAGTACACAGAGGAAATTGAGGAGAAATATGTTTATGCATTATTAGGTATCTGTGTCATCATCGACGGGTTCAAGTTTATGGGGCGACACTGAAGGAATGCTTTGATATTGATCTGTTTCGCTAAGCGATATCGGCATCTCGCTGTAGCGTGTCGTCTAAATACATGGGGGGTTCACGATGCCATAGCTCACCTGTTCTGATGCAGGTACACTGTCACCTTGAACTTGGCGATCTGTTTCTTCACGATGGGGGTGAATCTGAGGAAATAAAAATAAAAGAATCTATAACATTTTATTGGTATGTTTATCGGAATGAACGAGACTTTTGTCTGCGTACCAGTTTACTTGTCACTCGACTGATGCCATTTGTGTATACCATATATCATGCATGTTGCGATGTAAAATAACCCACTCATTTAACATTATAATAATAATAATAATAATAATATTCAGTTTTATATAGCGCCAAATCCACACTCGAAAGCGCTGTACTTTTATTGTCGAATTCAAGTTAAAGATTTTTTCTGCATTGTAAAACTATAACTCACTCTTGTATTCCTAGCTAGATTTACCAATATACTCTCCATGTTGTATTCCTAGCTAGATTTACCAATATACTCTCCATGTTGTATTAGGCAGTGGACCTGGGGCCCGTTGCACGACGCTCTTGTACGCTACAACTATTGTAACGTTGACACTTTCTATTGCGCCGAGAGCCCAGTTACAACTATTGTAGCGCTACAAGAGTGTCGTGCAACAGGCGCCAGCATGGCTCTTTAGGGTATCTCTGGTTGCCTCCAGCACGGAGAGGGTTAAGATGTCTGAAGGACTCGTGGAAACGTAATACGTTTTAGGCTTATACTATTACGTTATCATTATTCCGACTTGTGTTCTCGCTATTTGTGTAGGTTTTGACATAAGACATAGAAAATGCATATGTCACTTTATATGTTTACTTGAGGGCTCTCGAAGTGATCCTATGGTGTGTAATTACCATAAAGCCTGTCGACCTTTGTCATCGTACATAATGTTAGAGATAAGATAAACGTTTTTTTTTCGATTGAGTCAGGAATATCCTTGTATTAACTCTTTTACTACCAAAGTACCACGCAACTACAGACGTCATCAGAACAGACAAAGATAATTTTTAAAGATTTATTTCTGCAGGAATTTTGCGAAAATTATTATCTGGAATGTGTCGCGTTATTATTAAGTGGGTCAGTGGGATGAAATCAAATTTCTCATGATGAAATTTAGGCTATTTCTTGGCTAGTAAATCATGTGTATTTTATGCATGGTACTCTATATCCAATTATGCTTTTCAATGACATTAACCTTCTCCCTGTTGGGAGTATGCACTGCTCTTTAGGACATCTCTGGTTGCATACAGCATGATAGATGATAGATAGATAGATTGATAGATGGAATGTAATAGCAGTGTATAATAGCTGTTCCCGCTCATGTAAGTAATGCTACAGATAGAATAACATCAGTTCCACAATAACATAATCACGGCGTAACTACACAAGCCTCCCAGTAACATAATCGTAGCATTAACCCTCTCCCTGCTGTATTATACGCAGATACATCTTATTTGGGCATCTCCGGTTGCCACCAGTATAGAGAAGGTTAAACAAGCCCCACAATAACACAATCAGATTCATAAGCATAACTTAACACAAGCCTCCCATATAACATAATCGTAGCATTAAACACGCCCCACAATAGCATAATTATAGCATTACACCAGCCCCGCAAGTGTCATTTGCATCATGTCCAACTTAACCTTTGCTCGTGCTACAAATGACGTAATCGAGTTTGAGAAATTCTCCTAGATAATACGTGGAATGTGAGCTATCCGAGTTTATCTGTATCTACTATTGAGGACGCGATCACGTGTAACAATGCCGTGGGAACCACACACTTGTTGCTAGCCCACCAGCCACGGACATATCTGTCTGTAGCGTTTATTTCTCTCCGCATGTCGGATGCATTCTTTGAGCCACTTTGAGAAATAAATTTGAATTATTTATGTCGCGTTTGTCTTACCAAGTGCAGATCTATGCAGTCTTGAGTAAAGCACCTGTTTGTCGATAATATATAATCGGTTGTAGATTTATTACAGGGCTATGCATGAACTCTCATGATAGGAAGTTTGTTTAATGTGTTTATAACTATGTTACATGCTGCAGTGAGTCAGTGACACTCATAACTATCTGTATCCAACACATGTTTTTGCTTGTTTGTGTTGAACCAAGCGTGTCGAAATTCTAGGCTAGGGAGAAGGAAGTGATGTAATGGATAGCACGGTTCAGTATTTGTGAAAATCGACAAGCTAGGAAATGTTTTGTGTTTTATTATTCTGAGGTCATTTTAAGCTTGAATTTACGGGAAATATTGTTATATTTAGGCTTGCGCACACGCAGACAGACTACAGCAATAGAAACTAGATTGTAACTTTAAAACTTACTAGCCCTAATAGTGATACAAATAACAAATGTTACGATTTTCTACTAGTCCTTATTTTAGGATACCTTTAGCATTGGGAGAAATGGCCCGGGCTAGACTAGTGTTAATTTCGATCCCTGCAGACAGACAGACAGACATACCAAACAGACAGACATACATACACACGCACACACGGACAGACAGACAGAAAGAAAGACAGACATTAGCACAGATAGACCACACATATAGTGCACATACAAATACGTGCATGCACAACAGACACACGCAGACAACACATGCACATATATACACAGACACAACACACAGACAGACAGACAGACAAACACTGATTACAGATACAAACAGACAAATGCATGTATACACACACACACACACACACACCCACCCACACCATCTCTCTCACTTACTAATTGCAGTCATTCAATACCTTTAAAGTTGATTAATAATATTTCTGAAAATGCACATCTGTCATATCGACAGGAAAATCATTAGAGAATAATTAGGAAGACGTGTGCAGGTCTGGTCGTGCCAGGTATAGGTAGACGCATCTACGAGATTGTCATTTAACATGCATGTCTGCCTTGCACGCCTCGTCACCCGAGGTACGTAAATATTGATCGTTTCGTGTCGAAAATCGCCATCTACGATACCATGATTATCCCCTTCTGCAGACCTGTGATTAGTATTAATACAAAGTGGGATGTATACTTCAACAAGTTTATTTTCGTGTGTGTGATAATGTTATTTCGATATCACGATTAACTCAAATTCTCGTCAACCATCTTCAAAACATATGACGTTTGAAAACTTCCGACTTCATCAGGTAGGAATTGACTATTTTTGTTATTACAAAACTAATTCATTAGCGTAATTTTGAATTGCATGAATTCAGGTTGGAATGGTCGACAAATGGTGTACGGAAATGGATATAGCTTTTTGATGTCAATTTCCCTTGATATTTTCTGCATTTGATGATGAAAATTTACGTGCAGTGCGGAAGTATTGACGTATTATAACAAATGTAAATTTGTGGGAAACTTCAATGTGTATTAAATATACTATTTTTGAAAGGTAGATTCACCCAAAGAAAAATAATTCACCCAAAGCAAAATTGCAAGGACTTTCTGGTAGATAATGTCGTCGCAAATGGGTGAAAGATTCCCGCAGCGACGTTAAACTCCATATTCACTCACTGGTAGATAATGGCATAATTCGTAATTAAGTTTTCTCTGGCGTTTTACGACGATGTAAGTAAGTGCATTAAGTGCTAGTCTTGATACAGCTGGATGTAATCCTGTTATATCTGTTTGTGATAGTCCTATGGAACGCTACGGGAAAAGTGTTAAAGATCTCCGATCCCCATGTTTGAGATCACTAGTATGAGAGTCCTTATGGTCTTGTAGTAAATATGAGAGCCCAGGAGTTATGACTCATATCGCTACAATTGTCCTATGGAATGGGGCCCCTGGCTAGTAATAGGGACAGTAAGTCTCGTCGGGTATCATTTCCGTTGACATGAAGAAATTTGACGATTTGACGGTTGCTATGAATGACGTCTGAATAGTGACATTTTCATGTGAGGTCATGATGGAATGTCGTCAAATATGTAGCGCATTTAGATGTTTGACCCGTTTATGTTCCCGGATATTGAATGAATCTCGGGCTATCTCGTGTAAACTTACGGTCCCTATAACTAATACCATCTCACAAGCAAGAAAGAACAAATGATGAATTTGAAAATGATCTTTGATATTCTGCGAGTACAGTACTACCATTGTTTTCCTGACCAAAAAACGTCAACCAGTATTACATAGAACCGTTATTTCCATATAAAAATACACATATTATGATAAGTATAGGGTAATTATTAGATCCATTACCAAGATAATGGAATCATAATTACTGATGTCTCTTAGTGGTAATTAGTAATTAACTCGAATAAGGAGAGAATTATGTTGTCTAACAAGGTTATAGTTGGTCATCGTTAGGTCATACGTTAGGTCATACGACTCCTTCTGTTAAGAGGTCATTTTCTCCAGTGATGTGTTTTGTTGTTTTGCAAGCTTTCAAGATTAAAGAGAAGGAAGGAAGACATGTCTTTGAACATAATACATCATCTGTGTGAAATATTTACATTTGTTTCTCAAGTTTCTTTGGCAAACGGTTTAATATTGTAATGACGCACAGAACTATTAGGATGTTTCAATATGCGAAATGTTTCTGCATTGATCTAACCTTAAATTAACTTTATTCCAATGCTGATCATTATTAACCCCAAATTGTTAATGTAATCAGGATAATCAATTAATTAATTAAAATTTACAAGGTATAATTTACGATTACCTAATATTTTATTAGGAATCTTCATTACCTTTAAATAACACGGAAACAATAAGATGGAACTTTCATTTCCTGAAGATAATTCGGGGGAAAAAGTAACTCAGGAATGCAGATTGAAATTCAACAGAACATTATCCAGCCATAAATCTGGATAATTATCAACATGACCAGTGGGGAAATACATAAAACATCTGCACTTCTTGAAATTTATAGTGTCGGGTGTTTGGTTATTTTTAAAACAGATGCATCAAGAATGTAGTCAAATCTTAAAAGGACGGGCATGCGTTTCACGAAATGGTTGTACTGATAGTTTAGTATAAATCTATGTTTGCATTACTATGGCATGACCCTTTCATGAAACACAGGCCTGGTCATTGCCTTCTCAGAAACCTTTTCGCTGCAGTATAATAACATTGGCCTAATAGACCACCCTTGTTGGCCTCCATTATTAAGATTTTTATTTTAAAATTCATGAGAATACTTTTTTTTTTTTTTAGCTTGCTTGGTTAACTTAACCCTCTCCTTGCTGGATTAGTCACTGCTTTTTAGGGTATCTCTGGTTTCCTCCAGCATGGAGAGAGTTAAATGCACCTATAAAAACATGCTTCATTTGCAGCAGTTTGAAAAAGGATGGGTATTTATGACATTGTGCGTTTTGTGAAGAGCTCTTCACCCAAGGAGGTAAAGTTCTCTCATCTGACACGGTTTATCTCGTGTTTATCTGTAATCTATTTTACATCTATTCACGGATTCTACAGGAGCTTAATATTTTGCTTTGGCCGCAAAACCAGGGTCGAGACACGGAAAGTAATCATTGCAAGAGATAATAAATGAAACATTCCGTCATATTCGCAATCTTAATTATCACCGGTTTGTTTTAGGCGTCTATTTATTTCACATAGATGGATGGAGGTCTACGTGAAGTAATTGTTTGACATAGATGTATGAAGGAGGTATCATGAAGTAATTGTTTCACATAGATGTATGAAGGAGGTATCATGAAGTAATTGTTTCGCATAGATGTATGAAGGAGGTATCATGAAG
>JAUTBX010136972.1:7852-18965 GCA_032361465.1 Lepetodrilus tevnianus | reverse complement strand
GTAGTAGGAGTAGTAGTAGTAGTAGTAGTAGTAGTAGTAGTAGTAGTAGTAGTAGAAGAAGATCACGTCAAGAAAATGTAATATTGTTATTGGATATCGAAAAGGTCTAACAAATTCTTCACATCCTATACTGTCCAGGTATATGTGTGGAAACGATGTGTCAACGATAACCATTATCATAGTTCTAGTTCAAGCCTGTACAATGTAATCATCATTTGGTCTGACAATAAGCGAACGTCACACACGACACTTGTACATGTATTGGAACACGAGACATGCGACACTTGGCACACGAGACATACGACACTTGGCACACGAGACATGCGACCCTTGGCACACGAGACATACGACACTTGGCACACGAGACATGCGACACTTGGCACACGAGACATACGACACCAGTATTAGGTTGATTATGTTAATGAGTCTTGTCCGGATTGACATCGCGACTTCTTCAATTGTTATAACGTCTCAATTGTAAATACGAGTTTAACCGAACAAGTGCTATTGTAGTTTTACTTGTGCTACTGGTGCTCGTGTCTACACACTGTAAAGAGCTCTACTTCAATGAACTAAAGTACATCACACATGTACTACAGTAGTGATGTTAATGTGCTTGTGGTGTGGGGACGATGTAAAGACGATGTGATATGGTTGTGTGATGAATGGTGTGATGATTTTGTGACGGTGATATCATGGCGGCGTGAATAGTGTGTGAAGATGTGGTGTGAAGAGATGGTGTGAAGAGATGGTGTGAAGAGATGGTGTGGAGAGATGGTGTGAAGAGATGGTGTAAAGAGATGGTGTGAAGATGTTGCAAAGCTGGAGAGGTGAGAGGGGATGTTGAAGTCGGCAGATATGCTCCATATTACCACCGCCTTCCAGGGTCTTGGAACTGATGACACTACAGGAAAATAGCTGAACATTGCGTATGTATAATTGTTCACACGGGAGCGAATGCTGCACTTAGTTTCTGACGATGGAAAGGTTTCTGAGATTCAATCTTGACGTATTCGAAGATAATTTGAAAGTGTAATTTCCCAAGAGTGTTGCGAGTTCTAGTTTGGAAATATTCCGTGTAAATACATAATCGCAATACGTGCAGAGATTAGCGTAAGTGGTCTGAGACAAGTCAGGTCCTCGGGGATGCTGGTCGTAGGTCATCAATACACAATGGACCCAGGGCCATGTGCTGCAGCAGAACGTCAGAGGGAGGTTTATTGCACAGCCTCCATGGAGCCAATCAACGGTAACTGTCTAATCCAGTGAGAACACCACTGCATAATGCACTGGTACGGGCTGTTTTTATGAGCTATCTGGAGACATTGTAGTGTGGTGAGGTCAGTACTGTTGCTGTATTCTGCACACAACTAGGTCATGCAGCGAAGACGAAGATGTCCGCGACAGTTTCCATTGATAGATGGAATTAGTTTTATACTGAATTGACTTCTGCGTGGATATTCCGAAAACAGGATTTGAGTTGTTTGTATTTAAAGTTGAGGCGGTGTGGTCACGGAATTATGCTTAGTTGTTACGTTACATTAAAACCCATGGATGTACGGTCATCCTCATGATGTCACATGATTGCATGTAGGCCCTATTCATGTTTTAGCTTCAGCTAATTTGGAACTATCTCTCGTCCTCGCTACCAGTCTATACACTGAGTCCAGCGGTCATGCAGTGCTGTCAACTCTGACGTATCGTAACTATGACTAGGTTAACATATTACCCTCCACATAATGAATATCTTCCTAGTATCTCGACCTAGTCATGCACTTCATTGAAACAACCAGGCCTAGAGTTGCTCATTTCCTAACCAACGCGACCGTACATAATGACTGCGTGAAGCAGATAAATCTGGATACATATTTCAATCAGGCCGCCGGACCTACACTCTCAGTTTCCGGGAGTAGTCCTCGGAGAGTCGTCCGTCAGTGAACGAGTGTCGCTGTCCTGGGGCGACATTTGCGTAGTACTGCTGACACCTGGTGTCTCGCCGGCCTCCCTGGACACACACTGGACACCCACTGACCAGCACAAAACGGTGGCAGATATAGAAGACACATCACAACTTAATTTCCTCCGTCGATAAACAATGTCCATCGCTAGAGGAGCCTGGTAAAGTATTCATAATCCCATACTTGTTTTAGGGCTAATTTTCCGCTCGGGGTGCGTTAGCTGCTCCAAGACGTGATCAAGTATTTATAAGGCTGATGGTTGCGAGCCACTTACTCAGAGTAGCCTGCTTTATGTTCGTCTTCAGAACTCAGGAAGTATCCACACTCCACCGGAAGTATGCACAGTCCACAGGAAGTATCCACACTCCACAGGAAGTCTTTAGCCAGTGTCACATATCTTATTCTCAAACCCTGATAGTCGATATATCCCAAAGTTTTGCAATTCTATATTTATGGGGATCAAGGGTAAAGCTGTTCCGTGTTTTCTTTCATATATAAACAGCAGCAATGAGGAGGATCGATATACAAAGTATGTACGTGCACCCACTGAGACCACGGTTAGTTCAGAAGGTCCACAGTCGACAAGTGTTCAGTGTAGATCCCTGTCATCAATCACTGGCAGTCAGTGGAGGTTCTCCGCGCCCAGGTTACTTTGCTAGATTGTTTCCCTCAAACTACACAGACCTTCCTGTTTATATTTTCATCTCCAGAAATAGGACAACGGATAAAACAGCTCCTCTGTTCTGTCCAGTGTATGTCAATGCCGTGCGGCATCTGGGGCAGGCGCGATGTGTAGGCCTACATGTATAACAATCAACTTTCAAAGCTTCTGGCCAGTTTACAACCTCCCCGTACGCGTCAGAAGAGAATAGAACAGCTTCTTTATTCACTCAGGTTGACATCCTCGGCAACATAAATATCAATATAAATTACAAAAAAAATAACACTATCTTGATTAATTAGGTTGATCTTCTTCATGTCGTACCATGAGTTGATATTCACCGTATGCGCCTATCATAGATGCAGGTGAGATTGTTCTCATCATACAACGCCAAATACATCGTGTTTTATAAATACGTAATAATGGGTTACGTTTATATCTACACGTAGGCCTACATACGCCCAGACCACACATCGTACCCATGCCCATTAGCATCAGTGAGCGTGCTCTTCTAAGTGCTGGTCTATCCTAACATGCTCTGCATACAGGTGTGCCGCTTTACAACGTTATAACTGCTCTGATGTTACCTGGCTATGTATGCTGTTATGACAACCGTAGTTATACACATATTTAATGTAGACTGGGTAACGCCCTATATTTTGTTCCTATGCTAAATTCTGCCATTAGCCATTACCCTGAGTATCCGGTACTCTAAGGGTCATATGTTATATAATTATTACTGTCTTCGTGATCCACTTATAGGCACATGATGGACATTTTAAACGTGGCGCGCGGTCAGTGCAGTGCACATTACAAAATTTATTTATACTGTAGCAATCTTACAGTTCGGTGTTCTTTGCATGGTGGAACGCATTTCAGTTGTGTTTCTGTATATGTGTTGAAGGACATGACTGTACGAATCATAGCCAGTACACTACTGGACACAAGGTTCTGTTCTGATTCCATTGGTTGGTATTGACAGGAGTTCTCAGATGCTTCGTAAAGTCTCAGGTTGAGAATACGCACTCGTATAGTTGGTGCTAAATGTATATGTAAGTAGACTCCGGAAAGATCTTAAAACATAATGCTTAACGCTTCGTATCGGATTTATTGGAATATAATATATTACGGAGAATATTTTCACAGAAAATTGACCATTTCGTGTTACTATTATTGGCGTAGAATCCGTTGTTTCGGTTAGGTATTCTTGAAGTAGCGTATTTAGTGTGCTAAGTGTCATCTAGTCTTTGATTATTATTGCTATGTGTCATTGGTGATGCTGCAGAGTATTATCGCTATATTCGCTGTATGTTGCTGTGTGGATATGATTAAAGCGTGATCTCCATTGTGTTGTGGCTTTCTCTGTCATGCGGCATCGAATAATGCCAAATTAACAACGTCAGGGATAGAATTTCTCACATCTAAATTGAAAGCTGTATGTCCATGTTCATGTTGCCAGCAAGTATCACAAGAGTAACCCAGCTACCGAGTCGTGAAGCACGCACGTCCTCCAACACCCATACACCTTGTAACACCCATACACCTACTAACACTACAACACCAAGTCATAGACACGGTCAGGAAATGAACCTTCGCAATAATGAAACGTTACACATGGCATTGTTGTCCCGGGCATTAACTGTGGATTAGAGTTAGTTATTTCCCGGGTTCTCACACACGGTTACCGTCCCGTTTACTGGAAGGTGATATAGAGGAAGTGCGTCCATTGCTTGCTGATATTCTGACATCAATGTAGTGTAGCTCTTTACACTGACAGGACAAGGACAGATGGACATTGCTGCGGTATTGACCCACTAGCTATCTCCACTATCTAACTTACTCCTGCTCCGGCATTGAGCGACCACACTTCGCTGTTCGACTCCTCAGAGAGAGGGCACTTCACCAGGCACTATCAGACGCGCTCGCGCTCGCGCTCGTACCAGGATCGTACAGACTCCGAGATCACGGCACCACAGCACCACGGCTCCTCACGACAGAGCTCCTGAGGCTTGGACACTCCCCACATTGTACCTCTGCCGGGTGATACTGTGACAAGCATCTGCTGGACAGTGACAGATCAGGGATCTAGCTAGACCACGGTTATCACGAAGGTCTGCAGGGAGACCAGAGGAGTAGGACGCACTACGGGTGGTACGGGTGGATGCGGGACTCATACTATTACTGCAGAGTGGATGAGAGAGAATTTCTCGCTAACTTGGTAAGTGAACTATGCACGTTATTATTTGATGAGAGGATCGTGTGTCGGATCGACCGACTGGCAAAGTAGCGGTACTCGTGTTGCTATTCGTGGTCGTGATGTCATCCGGTGGTGGTTTGGCCATGGGATGCATTGCTGGCTTCCAGATTCCGGACGAGTTCTATACTAAGTTGTAGACAGAACAAATATCTGGCATTTCATCTACAGTTTAAGAAAAATAAGTTTAAAATAGCTGTCAGTTTCTATAATAGATCGAATGGTTGTTCCGCTGAAGCAGATGTACAGTAGGCCTAATGCTAAGGATGTCCTAGCTAGGCATCTACAAGGCAACACTAGGGACAGTCATGCACTGGTATGATAGCTAAATAGAACAGAGAATAGAAGTGCATCGTGTATGCTATACGAATAACATAGAAGTCTAACACTGACATCACCGTGACAACACCGTGACATGCTTTTGATGCCTTCAGGCACATGGCGTATTTCAATATCTTAATTAGTTGATCACATGCAGTGCCGAATTCTAATCAGTGTCAGATATCACTGGATATCGTGTCTCCGGGGATTGGATGCATTGGATGTGAATGAATACTCTTTATTTTCTCCAGTAGATTCGGAGAGTAGGCCCTACAGGAAATTACTGTTATCATTTAACTATGTACATAAGATAAATGTATACACAACATATGATGACACAAAAAAACGCACTTAAAAACAGATCAATTGTTATAAATACAACATGAATTGTAGATTCCATGAGGTTATAGCAAGGGCCACTATGTTAATAAACTCCACCCAGGTGTCTAATGACATGTGTGTGTGTGTGTGTAATTCTTAGTTTTGCCTTTTGCTTATATCGAGCTAGTGGTCACGTATAAATGTAATATGCCGCTGAATCGGGACACCGTGCACTGCGACACGTTCAGTGAAGAGGTTGATCAAGTGTTGGGGGAGAACTTGAACAACAACTGCCAGTGGAGAGTATAAGTAACTCTATAGGGCCTATACCATATTTTGCATTGACAACAAACTAGGCCACTATTGTTTGTAATATCTCCATATGCCTATCAGGGTTCTAGGTGTAGGCTACTGTGCCTGTTAATCTTATTTAGATTATGTTCCCGTTCGTATATCATACACCATAATTAATATATATATGAGTTAGGAATGCATAAGCTATAATAACACATGATCGGATGGGGTTCTGTATTCCAGGGTCTGTTCAGAGCTGTACTGTGAAAGCATCAATTAAGCATGCTAGTGCTGACCCTAAAAGCCTCTGCCACGTGTCCTATATAAACATCCGTCAGTCAGTTCTCTGTGATTGTACATACAGCCACGCACAGACACCAGCACCTCGGACATCTGCCTAACTTTATAACAAACATTTACACGAGTCCTTGTGGATAAACTCTTCCGCGCATGTGTGTACGTCAGTGTGAGGGTTTCTCCAGTAATGCATGGTGTCAGAGGTCAACGAATGCCATCAATGCCAAGCATAGTCTACTGGTGTGAAGCTACTGAGCCACATCAAGTGTTATGTTTGACTGAATGGTAGACGTAGACTAGAATGGTGACTGGTGAAAGTGTCATATTGCACGCCTTGTCCACGTTACGATGTTCATATATACTGACGCCGACAACACTTTATATGTTTCTGTCACACCTACGTCTTCGGTATTGAAGAGCTATCTAAATACCAATAGGTTAGTTCTGTCTGAGTTCTCACTCCGACGCTGCGTGTACATTGCTCGTGTTTCGGTGGCCATCACAATAACAACGCCATGCATGGACAATTGGACATTAACGTTATCTTTGAGAAATGGCAAACAAAGTCCCATTTATGACCTATTTAGTATGAACAGCATAGTTCGCAGGGTTCACCAGAGATATTATCACACTTTGTCCTCCCAGAGGAAATCATGTCGTCGTATTCCCACTACCAGATCGATGATTGCTTATCTTGTCAAAACTGTCATCATAACGAGTAGAACCTAGCAGCCTGATGTCCGTGCATCCGTCTGTGTCCGGCTCTCTGAGGAGATCACTTCACTAGCTTGGAATCTCTGTAAATAAAGTTGGCCATCTTCAGACGTGCTATTCGTATTATCCCTCTGCCTCTCTTTCTTTAAATGCATCCCTCTTTCTCTCTCTCCCTGCCTCCCTGCCTCCCTGCCTCCCTGTCTCCCTGCCTCCCTGTCTCCCTGCCTCCCTGCCTCCCTGTCTCCCTGTCTCCCTGCCTCCCTGTCTCCCTGTCTCCCTGCCTCCCTGCCTCCCTGTCCACAAAACACCATCCGCTCTGACACTGCTAGGGAACATCTAGGGAACATCTAGTGACTCCATCCTGAGCTCAGCTGTTTACGTCATAGCCTATTTTAGATAATCAAAGTGTACATATACATTATAATAAACAGTTATGTCAATGGATCGTCTATTAATTCATTATGATACCTCAGTAAAATAATAATAGTTTGATCCATCCGGATACTTTATTAATACGTGTATGTTCTAGTTCTTTATGGTACCGTGGCACCGTCTGTTTGTTCTAGCTCACGAGGGTACATAACTCCCTGGTCTATTTTCTTAAAAGCTACTTATTCATCACAGACATAGCAATGTGTTCATTCCAGGGTGTTCACGGCGCTATTGGCGGTATTGCCGTACTACATGCCAGTCGTGACGCTGGGGTTAAGAAGCAAGACTTGGCTAAATGTCATCATTGGCCAAATGTATAATGCATGCAGACGTCTTCCCTCCCGGAAAACAGTGACGATAACGTAGATCACATCAATTAATCGATACCAGCTCAAATATATCATGAGTACGATTGTAAAACAGGCTTCTAAGAGGGCGATGGGGTGGGTAGACAATGCATTCATGTGTGTATAAATATACAGTGTAGATTATATTAATTCATAGACTGGAATTATAACTTGTCAAACGGCCTGCGTGCATTCATCTGTGTGTGTGTGTGTGTGTGTGTGTGTGTGTGTTTGTGTGTGCGCGCGGTTGCGTATGTACGTGTGTGTTAGTTTGTGTATGTGTATGAGTGTGTGTGTGTGTGTGTGTGTGTGTGTTGTGTGTGTGCATGTATGTATGCATGTATGTATGTATGTATGTATGTATGTGCGTGTTTTTGCGTCCGTGCGTGTGCGTGCGTGCGTATGTTTGTGCGTGTGTATGTGCGAACTATTCTATAGTTGCGTTATTAATTTAAACTAGCTGATGTTTGCGGACATTCCCATCCGCAACTGCTATGCTGCGATCCCATGTCGATCAGTCATTAGTTTGACATGTACGGTTTGTTAACTCTCCCCTCGCTCCGGGCCATACTTATACACACGGCCTCCAACAACCAGGAATGGCTGGCATGCACGCATTCTCACATATTCGAAACATTTCTGAATCCATAAGGTTGTCCATTGCCTGCCGTGTGTTCAGGTACATTAGAAACATTTCATCTATCTTAAAATGCATTGCTCTGGTACCACCGTGGGTGGTGTATAGAGTAATAAATTTGACTTGACTTGACTTGATAAAATACATAAAACGTCGACACCCGTTTTGACTGAACTGACAATGTTTAACATATATATATTTTACCATTTTCATCTCCATAATTTCTTTGGAAAACTGAATAAAGGCAATATCCAATTGCACTAAGCATGTATTTGTACTGCTGCCATTCAGGACATGTCATCAATAAATAATGTATAGAGGCAATCTGATGTATTGGCGCGGTGGGTCCACCTATGGTCACGTGATCTGACGTTCTGAAGCTGATGTTGACCTTACCAGCGGGAGACTGCGCACTGTAATAACATGCATCGCGTTACTTCCGCCCATGCTCTCATATCTGTAGGACAAATCAATGGTATGTGCATTAAAATAGTGACGTTTTCGCGTGTAGGCATGGCAAGCGGTAGTCCTAGCGTTTGTTTTTGTTTTGTGTTGAACCATGAACCGGATGCTGTACTGTAACCAGGTGTAGACATACGCGGGTAATACTGCAGACACCTAGCGATTATGTGAAGTAATATGTAATATACCTTACTCTAGCCTTGTGTACGAGTTATGAATGACTGTCTTAAGCGCGTTTCCCAGTTCAATTTGCGCATGCGTGTGTGATAGGAGTCAGTGTCTGATGTGTACTACACGTTATTACTATTGAAGTCATTCACAGTATTCTGTCTTAACGTTAGCCAATAGCGTTAACGCACATGCACCAACAACACTGAATGAAATCCATGCATCTTGATAACAGTAGTGGGTGTTATCCCGATAATATCATAAAGTTGGTATCACAAATAGTATGTCGAACACATGTTGGAACTCAGGCGTGGCAGACACATCAATACGATGACAGTGTCACAGTGTCACAACATTACACAGGTACGAATAGAAGGTGTTAATTGAATGCCCAGACCACAGCATTGTGTCTTGTAAACTGGAGTACTAATATCGAACATGAAACACCCTCGTGGACTTTGATCAGATGTCGATTCCATTCATGTGATGAAATGTCATACGTCCAGATGCATTTAGCCCAATTGTTATCACGATACAAGTAGATGATAGAGCAAACTTTCATCATATGTAGGCCCTATTACAGAATCCAAATGAATGCCTACGACAATAATTATAATGTAAACGAATATCTCTTTAAATTCGCAGTTACTTCACCAATGTCATACCAGTCATACCTGGGAACGAGGCTGCACCAATGCGGCATAAGTCTTAGTACTATAACTTATCTAACAAGTTTCTTACCAACCTTGTATGTATGTATAGACAATACCTAACACTCCACATTTGAAGCTGCATAGCATATACATGTAGGCCCTACATGTATTAAAACACAACCGTTCGTAGTTTACACGTCTATCCAGTCCGGGAGTTGGTGACAGCCAGCGTAAACTTCCTGTTTACCTTGTCCCTAATTAATTAATCTCCCCATTCACTAATGATAAAATGTGATTATCTCATAGATAAGCTGGGTCAAGGCAAACACGGGTAAACACACGTTTGATGACGTCCAGTTACCTTGCTTCCTTTTAGACACATAATCCGCGCCTTGCTCCGGCCAGATGACAGCCTACTACAAGTGATATTAGATGTGTGTACACTCTCAGAGCTTAACTCCTAATTCCAATGTGTACAGTGTTTTATCCTTCAGGAAACACTTGCCTACGGGCATATTGTTTACATCAATCTGCACATGGAGATTAGTTTGAAAAGGCATGATACATTAAGGTATATTAGAAAAAGCTATTAACAATATTAATCACAATTATATGTTTATATTTATAGCACTGTATCTACGTAACAGAATGTTCAAACGTCATGGTAGATAATTGCATGAGTTGAAGTCAAGTGTTGAAGATAATTTGTAAAAGAAGTTCTTAAAAAAGATTTCAAGAGATGGTGATTTGTGTAGAACGTGAGACAGCGGTACCACTGGCTTGTGCTGACGGTGATATATAACTTCTCCCATAGCATTTGACTTGAGGCAGCATCTCGGCACTTGTACATGTATAAGTGGTGTAGCCTATATGTAGCGGTGTGGCAAGTATCGGGAGTATGTGGACTTGAAGAAGTTACTGTAGATAAGACATCCGTAGAACTCTGCACCCACTGAGCTGCTATAATTCCAGTATGTTGTAGTACATAATTATATACTCTATATGATAATTCTGACTTGCTGTTGCTAGCCTATATGAAAATAAATTGTCTGAACGTCGGTACGATATTCTTAAAGCTGGTAACGAGGGTTGTGGGCAGATGCTACTGTGTGTATGAACAATCAATCTACACCAATAACCTACACGTGTTACCTTGCTATGCGATCTATGCTTATCATGGCACACAAAGCATACTAACAATATATTGTTAATGTCTTTATAGATGTATTCAATGTCTTAGTGCATGTGTATCCGCAACTAGGGATTGTTTCTGGTGCCTTTGAACCGAGTACAACATAGAGACCATTGGCATGTATGCTTAGCAGATTGGAAACAGATAAACCATATTATATCTCAACTTCTTAATGGTAAGACGCCTTTGATCAATATTGTCGCTAGCGATGAAGATGTGGTAATGTGTCGTGGACGGGGGATTGTAGCCAGTACATATCACAGAGATGAGACATGGGGTACAGTATAGTAGTGGACAGTAGCTGTCATGAGGCACATAGGGTATGTTACAGAGATGAGACATGGGGTACAGTATAGTAGTGGACAGTAGCTGTCATGAGGCACATAGGGTATGTTACAGAGA
>JAUTBX010136861.1:3394-19005 GCA_032361465.1 Lepetodrilus tevnianus | reverse complement strand
CACTGCTATTACTACTAATACTACTACTAATACTACTAATACTAATCAATAAACAATGATAATGATAATAATAATAATATTAATAATAATAATAATACATATACATATACACTACTACTACTAATAAAATATATATTAAAATGATATACTCAATATAATAACGATAAGTATAATGAATACTAATACTAATACTAATATTACTACTACTATTAGTTTAATAATGGCAGTAGTGACAGCTGTTTATTAAATTCATGGATTTTCAAGAATACCTCGCGACATTTCTGTTATGTGCCAATTAGATAATAATTATATTTTCAGTGAGATGCCATGGAGACGCAGAGTTGGCTGTCACGTGATGGTCTGGTGCCCCTGGAACATATCACCTGCAGTTTCTGCCATGACATATATACATCACCAAGACTCCTGCTGTGTCTGCACACATTCTGCCTAGACTGCGTCCAGAAACACGCTGTAATAGAACGCGGTAAATATGTTATCACGTGTCCAACATGTGACCACAAAACATACTCGGACGACGATGCCTTTTCCGCTAGCGTTCCGATGAACAGCTATGTCCAGAGGCTAAAGAACGTGTACATGTTACAGACAGAATTACATCAGACGTGTCATGTCTGCCAGCTAAGGAACATGAAGACGGAAGCGGCAAATCTCTGTTTGGATTGTAATGACAACCTATGCGAATCATGTTCAGGGGGGCATAACTCTTCAACTGCTACAGTGTTGCACAGAGTAGTCTCCCTTAAAGACGTCCAGCAAGGTCTTTACATGAAGGAACTGATTCAGGCCCAGAAACATGTATGCACAGAACACAAAGGACAATGTTCGTTGTTCTGTCAGACGTGTAATCTATTGATATGCACACTTTGTATCTTACCTAAACATAAAGACCATGCCCTTCAAATTCCTGAAGCAGCATTCGACAAGAAATACGAAGCTCTTAAAGAAAGTATGTCACAGAACTCGGAAGATGTCTTGAAGAGATTGCATACAGCAGAAACCGGATTATCCGAGTTGGATGTGTCCGAGGATGAATTTGAAAGGGATTTGCTTTCGAAGGTAGATACTATCATTGATACTATTTACAAGGAAAGGGACGTGATTTTGGATAAAGGGAAACTTATATTCGAAGAGGAGAGGACAAGAAGGCAAGATTCGCTGGACACCACAAGACGTGACTATCATCATCAGGAAGGTCTTACCAAACTGTGGTTACAGCTATCATCATGCGATACACATGGCTTGCTGGAACTAGCAGGAACTTTAGAACATATCCTGCAGCTACTCAACAAAGACAACGACACTATTCAACCTGAAAATAGGATCCCATTTCAACTAGACGTCAAAGTTCAGGTCGCAGATAGCATTCTTACATTGAGTGAAGTCAGGGCAAGTTCTCAGGAACAAACAGATGAAATCCAAGGGCAAGAAGAGGCTGAGAAGCATGTAACGGGGCCGGTATTGCTTGGCGAGGCTGCTCCACCTACAGACGTGCGTGCTGAAAAGGCAGGGCATGCAGCATCTTCAAATTCCAAATCCGGATCTCAAGAGCAAAGTTTACATTCTGGATCAGAGCAGCAGTCGGAGAAAAGTTATGCAAATGCTGGCAGCAAGGTAATTCCGGAAGAACAAGGGAAAATAACAACAATATCATTAACAACAACAACAGCAGCAGCAACAATAACAACAACAGCATCCGCAGCAGCAACAACAACAACAACATCATCAGCAGCAGCAGCAACAACAACCTCGAAAAAAGCGGCTTCCGTGCCTATCGTAACAACTAGCTCATGTCTCCCACCTGGAATAAGTTCTCTGAAAGAACCATCGAGTCCTCTGAAGAAAACATCATTGATTCTGAAGCACACCTTTTCCACCACGCTGAGATCGGAGAGTTTACGCTCGGATATCACTTGCCTTGCAGTCCCGTCCAAAGGAGTATGTCTAGTGTTGGATAACGCCAACCAGAAGCTGAAGGTACACAAGGTTAACGGGGAACAAATGTACCTCGTCAATATCCCTGATAAATGCAGCATGTTTCAGCAGTTCACTGCATTAGACGAGTACGGGAGCATAATTGCAGCAATAGTTAAGAATTATCTGCTCATTCTTACTCGACATTTGATGCTGGTGAAGAAAGTACGTTTGACTGCGATCACGACCATGGAAGCGGATCCGATCGTGTCAAACTTTGGAGACAATCTAATCGTAGGAAATCTTCCGGAAAATGAAATGATAGTATACAGCGAATCTGGGAAGTTCCTCAGGAAATGGTCATCAACAGCTATGGGGAAGATAGTTTCTATCAAGTATGCTGGTGGTGACCAGATAGTGGTGTGTTCTTGGCCTAAGAAAGGTCACGTCACGGTCGAATCTGAAAAGGACGGCAACATTCTCACTATCAGGGGTGATCCCTACAATGAAGTACCCTGGCAACCGTCTGACGCATGCGTTGATGCTCGGAAAAGAATCATCGTTTCTGACATGCGCAGGAATGAGATATGTGTGTTTTCCGCAAAGGGATTGCTCTTAACGGTGACACAGGAATGCAGGGTACCTGATCCATCTTCTATCGGTGTAGACGAAACAGGGAACATATTCATTGCCTTCAAAGGAGGAAAGATCGCTATTTTCAATATCAAGTAGGAAGGAAACTGACAACATTATCCCATCCTGAACCTGCTATGTACTTTGTTCACAAGTCGGACGGTTTTTCCATTGAACTATCGGTCAAGTATGTTCACGCTCAAGTAGTATACATATGATGGTCATTGCCTTGAACGGAAGCTTGGGTTGTATATACTCCCAGGGAGCTGAGCAATACTTAATGACACACATGTCTATTGACCGCGGTAATAACGTAACTCTATCAGCTTGCTTTCGAGCTTGAATTTAAAGCAATGTAAACGTCCATAACAGTAGTATTATTATTATTATTATTAGTATTGTTATTATTATTATTATTATTATTATTATCAGTAGTAGTAGTGGTAGTGGTAGTATTAGTAGTATTAATATTATTATTATTATTAGTAGTAGTAGTATTAGTATTATTATAGTAGTAGTAGTATTAGTATTAGTATTAGTATTAGTATTAGTAGTAGTAGTAGTAGTAGTAGTGGTAGTAGTAGTAGTAGTATTCAAGCGAGTGGTAGCGCAAAACTAGAACATTTGGACTTTGGAACAAAGGCACCGGCTTCAAATCTCGCCCTGGGAGCCCGGTATCAATGCTCGCGAAATGTACCTGCTATTTCTGACGCGATCTTGATAACGTGGCATTGTAGGTATCTTACTTGGTCTGTCAGTACCAGTGCTTGCAGGTTCACTGCAACATTCAGCGTGACGGATATTGCGGGTTTCCTCCTGACCTAAACTGATCCGCCGCGTTATAAATGAAGCGATCTTAAAAGCGGCCCTAAACCTCAATTTAAACATTAATAGTGTTATTATTATTATCACCATCATTCCATTTTACTGGTTAAAGCCTGTATATCTCTAATCTTAACGATGTTGCTTATGTTAAGAAGAAATACAAATTATATGGTAATATTGTTTGAGTTTCTTTGTTTATTCTTTTAATTTCACTTAGTTTCCTCTTAAATTAATGAATTACTACATGTATTTATTCCTGCATGCATTTACGTAATGCATACAACAACAACAACACATATTATTTATTCTTTCAGTCTGATAATCACAAATGTTTTTGAGTATTTTATTTTATGCAACTACTCACTGACTTCTTACACATTTATTTATGCACTTTTAAAATCTTTTCAATTTAGTTTTGGAGATGGTTTATGTCATTAATGAATAATGCACATGCTATACAGTATATCATACTTTGGTTGCTTTTAGTCTATTGTAACGTGATTGGCCTAACTTGTCCTGTGACGACATGTTTTAGCAAGCGAGGGCATGACGAGACTTTGCTCTTCTGCTTTCATATCCTATGTAAATATAATAGCAGCTTTCGTTACACGAAGACGGCTCAGGGTGTAACTTGATGGAGCATGAAGGAGCACGTATCGCGCGTGGATGGGTGCCAGGTTATAGGTTGACACAGCGCATTATATTAGTGGCATTACCAGGACAGAAAACAAAGCTCTGATTTAATTTATCTAACGTCACAATGCACACATTAAATTATTACGAGCTCGGGTTCTTAGGGGAAATTCCGACAACATATACAATCTAGTATTATTTTCGTCGTGACACGTCGAACGATACACGATACTAGGCCAGCTATCAACTATCAAACGTATGCTGATAACAAGTGATACCTATACGTCATAGTCCTACTACACAGCCGAGGTTACAAACTAATAGCTAAAAGGTATGTGAATTACGTATACATACTGATCAGTATGTATACCTGATTACCATTCGGGAAATATTCATGTTAACAAATCGTTAGCGAATATACATGTTACACTATTCACTACCACTGTGATTACGATATGTACGGCCTATTATGTACAGAATGCATTGTATGCAGCATATACCTGGTGGGAGATACCATGCAATCCTCGAAGAATATTACATGCTGCGTTAGCCTGGGTTTATAAACATCGTTTCATAGGCTGCAAATCAACTGGAACATGTGCCAGTTTCAACACCTGGGTCTCGCTTATCGAAGCTCGTTTAGCCGCTAAGCCTAAGGGACCATAGCAATATCTTTGCCGATAGCTAATACATTGCTAAGAGTGTGCTACTAGTCCTTTAGCGACTAAGAGAGCTTCGAGAAACGATACCCTAATTGGACTTTGTTTATCGCCCTACCGCGTCACATAGACCTATTCTGAACAAGAGTTCTATACTTCAAGGAAGTTGAAGGTGATTGCATCAGGATCAGATCGGGTAGGTTTGCGTTGCTAGTCAGTACACGTACACGAAACATAATCGGCCAACCTCGCGCTTCTTCCGCCGTGTTTCAGGGGCCATGTTCCAAACGTGTTCACTATGGAAGTTCTTGTAAATGGTCAAGGTAAAAGATAATTGCACATTTAACGAAAACAAAAAACAACATCGTTTATCACCCTCTGCATGATTCTTACGTGGAACGGTACTTAATTGGTCATGAATATCTTTATTCTGGTTATTAATTAATTTGTAAACAGCGTAATAATAATTACATATAGATAACAAGAATAGAATTATCGATAATAATATCAGATTTCAACCACAGAGTAACCAGTTCATCCCTTAAATATTTGCAATATTGGTGACAAAAAATAATGAAATGGTGGCAATGTCAAATAATTGAATATTCTAAATATATATTCTCCGACGTACGCTTAACGACGTTGTCAGTAGATAGCTTCCAGAACAAGACCGTGGCTACGGAACATTCGTTAAATAATGCATTGAGCCCAATGCAATAAACACTACTATAAATGTAAGTTTGTAAACATCATGAGTACTGGAATCGAAATTGCCATGAGTAATTAGGAATGCTTCAGTTTTATACCAGTATGTCCATCCTTAAAATATATAATTTAGTATTAAATTAATATTACATCACTATCAGATCATCATGATTACCAGTGATTAATATTGTGTTCGACTACCTCATGATTGAACATGAATCATGAATAGCTTGGTCAAATCAAATAACATCAAATTTAGGTCCAATTATTAAAAACGCATGTATATACGTTCATTTTCAAACAGATTTCCATTCGTAATGTATTAATTGTAGTAATTATATTTTCAGTGAGATGCTATGGAGACGCAGAGTTGGCTGTCACGTGATGGTCTGGTGCCCCTGGAACACATCACCTGCAGTTTCTGCCATGACATATATACATCACCAAGACTCCTGCTGTGTCTGCACACATTCTGCCTAGACTGCCTCCAGAAACACGCTGTGATAGAACGCGGTAAATATGTTATCACGTGTCCAACATGTGATCGGAAAACATACTCAGACAACGATATGTCGACTAGTCTCCCGACAAACACTTACGTCCAGAGATTGAAGAACGTGTATGTCTTACATACTGGACTTCGTCTGCAGTGTAGTGTGTGTCTGTTAAAGAACACGACAACGGAAGCGACGCATCTCTGTTTGGACTGTAGCGATAGTCTTTGCCAAGTATGCTCGCAAGGACATAACAATGCAACTGTTACATCATTGCATAGAGTAATCTCCCATAATGACATTCAGAAAGGTCTTTACATGAAGGAACTGATTCAGGCCCAGAAACCTGTATGCACAGAACACAGCGGACAATGTTCGTTGTTCTGTCAGACGTGTAGTCTATTGATATGCACACTTTGTATCTTACCTAGACATAAAGACCACGACCTTCAAATTCCTGAAGCAGCATTCGACAAGAAATACGCGGCTCTTAAAGAAAGTTTGTCAAACAACTCGGAAGATGCATTGAAAAGATTGCAGATGGCGGAAACAAATGCAACTGACTTGAATCAATCCGAGAATGCATTTAAGAAGGATGTCATATCGAAAGTAGAGTCTCTCATTTCCCACATCAACAGGCAACGAGTCCTCGTTCTGAAGCAAGGTAAATTAAAATTTGAAGAAGAGAGGAAACGAATCCAAGATGACATCCGTATCAAGAGGGCTGTCTGTCGTAGGAATGAAGACGTTAGCGAGTTACTGCTGAATCTATCACTATGCGATAAACAAGGATTGCTTGAAATGGCAACGCCCTTAGACTACAGCATTCAGTTATTCAGTATGGAGCACATAAACCGAAACATGGAACGAAGAAACGGTTCCTTCGATGTAACCGTAAGCGTGAAGATGAAAGACTGCATCCTAACATTGAGTGAAGTCATAACGGAGGAGCCACTGGCTGTTCCAACTGATTCAAGCAACGGATCTGAAGATCTTGGTTCACATTGCGCAAACAGAAAACAAGTCTGGTGGAAATTATGTGCACAAGAACGTCATGATGCTTCCGGAGGAACAGAATACAACGCCGTCCTCGATGGACGAGGCTGCAGCACGTCTTACGACATCTAGCACCACCTCTCCAGCTGGATCAGATATTTCCAAAGAAAACATCTCCAAGTCTCTCAAAAATAAAATCCTTGTGCTGAGAAACACATTTTCAACTGAGTTGCATTTAGATGACCTACAACCCAGACCTGGCAGAGTATCAGTTCCAACGAAAGATGTGCGTCTATTCTTAGATAAGTCCAATGAAAGACTAAAGGTTTACAAAAGCAACGGCGAGTCAGTGTACTTCATTACACTTGAAGGCAGGCGCATTCCATTTGAGCAATTTGCTTTACCAGATTCAGGGAAAGTCATTGCAACGATATTCGGATATTCACTACTGGTACTTCCACGGCACTTGATGGTAGTGAAACTGATATTGTTGCTAAAAGATTTGCCTGAAGACACAGAGCCTATTGTGTCCAATTTTGGGAAGGATCTCGTAGTGGGAAATCTTCCAGGAAATGAAATGAGAGTACTAGTATACAGTGAATCAGGGGAACTTCTCATGAAATGGTCATCCACAGTGCGTGGGAAGATCGTTTCTATCAAATATGCAGGTGGCGACACAATAGTGGTGTGTTCCTGGCCTAAGAAAGGTCACGTCACGATCGAATCTGAAACTTTTGGAAAAATTCTTACATTGAGGGGTCAATCCAAAGATGGCATAGCCTGGCAACCGTCTGACGCATGCGTAGACGTACATAAACGAATAATTGTTTCTGACACACGGAGAAATGAGATATCGGTGTTTTCTTCCGGCGTGTTTCTGTTGACAGTAGGCTCGACTCATGAGTTCAATATTTTAGAGCCGTCTTTTCTTGCTGTGGATGAAACAGGACACGTCTTCCTTTCTTTCAAAGGAGGCGATATCGCCGTATTCAATATCAAATAAGATGCCAATGGAAAACCCTGCTAGAAGTACCTCCATTGACGTATATACCTCGAATAGAAGAATCCTCGAAACCTCTTTGGGTCACCAACCTCGATAAATTCGCACCTCGAAACTTTCCTCGCGTACGGTATATTTTGCCGCTCAATGCATGATGTGAACAACATTTCAAATAACACAATTAGCATTCAGGGTCCGTGTTACATCAATCTGAATATTTAATCAATCAGTGTTTACTCCTGACGTTCGATTCAAGCACTCAATGGACTCGCACTATGAGCCAACACTCGCAACAGTATTGTGAACAATCGAACACACCCTGACAGTCCATATCCCCTTCTTATGATATGTTATATTGACTTTACGATGTACAATGTACATCTTGCTTTTTTGAAATAAATAGTGCTTAAAACACATTATGTATTATAAGTAGCGACTTTACTATGAAACAGTTTCTATCTCGGCAAACACATCACTTATTATTTGTAATTGTTTCTAAATCTACAATGTATGCAAATATATTAAATCATATACCGGGTACCCGGCATATTTTTATTTTGTTGTCGTTGTTTTTTCTAGCATGTAATAATACTCACAGAAAGACATATAGAAGTGTGAAGTGCACATTCAAAGGGAAATAACTCAGTTATCCCAACGGGGAAATGATACGCCTACCTAAATATACTGGGAGTAAAGTGAGATTTAGTTGTTGCGAGAGTTCAAAAATACTTTGAGATGATTGATGGGTAGATAGCTAACCACAGAAACTAAATACATATATAATGTGGCATGCGTTTATGGAGAAAAAACAAACTACCCCCAAAATGCCATGTAATTGTTTTTGAAAGTTCCAAGCCAAATTAGTTTTCTATTTGATAGAGGGCATCTCACTACTTTTAAAAGAACAACTATTTTGTGGTAAATATCATTTATTATATTTCCGTTGTTTTTGGTAGAGGAAGTCTCACTGAGCCCAAATCCAATACTTTATAACATAAATCATATCGTGTTGGAAAGAAGTAAAGACACAATATAATTCGTGATAATTAGTCATTTAATTGCTGTAAATGTTGATCCTTGGAACGAATACACAACATAACAGTAGGATCGCCTGGTTCAGAATCAATACAAGTGAAGGAGACATCAACTGTTGGCAAGTCCACGCTTTAAAGATCAGACCAGTACCAATGAATGCTAATTAAGCCTTTTAATTTCTGCGAAAGTTCCATTATTGGAACCAAATTAAACACCTATAATATGATCGCCTGATTCAGAATTACCAACATCAGAGGGTTTCAAATGTGGGAAAGTCCTATTCAGCAGGTGAAACACTAATTATATAATAACGATACATGTATACATAGTATTCATCATGTGCACGTATAGTTGAGTACGTTAACAAACCATACGCTATATAGGCTATCAGTTACTACAATGTCATGGTCTCTACTTGTAAATGTTGTTGGGAAATATAGATGATGCATTGCTAAATACAATCATATGAGAAGCCTTGCAACATACCAAAGTGACTAGGCGTGTTTATGAGTCCATACTATCGGGTTATCTACATATATGTATACCGCAGACGGTCTATACCTGCCGATGTTACTACTCTCGATCACGTGAATGATACTTATTTTGATTGACCATTAAATCCAAAGTTCATCAAACAAAGCATATGCAAATGTTTTCGGCCAGAGGTCATGATCTAATCGTACTAAGGCCGAGAATACGATATCCTTTCATGAACGCCTTTCGTCTGTACTAGATATATATTTTCCGAGTTCAAATAATAATGTTATTATCTACATCATTTGCATTTCTTCTTGCTTCATGGACAATGGTCAACAAAGGTAACATATATAGCATACATATTTAAACAGTAGTTTAGTTAAATTAGGACCGTATTTAATCATAACATATCCGTACCATTTTGTATTTTCCATTAGATAAACTGTTTGGAATATCCTCTATGATTTTGATACTGGTTTATCTACCCCACTCCTGTTTGTCCTCCACATAGCTAGATACATATATGCCCCTCATATTCCTGTTAATTGTTACATTGAAGGATTGTTCTAAAAACATGGCTCACTAACCGTCGAAATAGGGGATTCCCTGTCCCTGGACGAGTGGGCAATATTCATACAGATAACATCTAAATGCATCAACTCGTGGAATTTAAAATGCCTTTTGTATATACATGTATAAGCTATTACATTTGACTAAACTGTAAACAGTGTATTTCTTAAATGTGTTCCTAATTCATGTACAAAAGTATTAGAATGTATACTCTCCATTATTTTGGAGGAAATAAAGACAATTCATTCATTCATTCATTCATTCACGTATCCTTGGTATCTATACAGCGAGAGGAGATGGTTTGAAGGTCAACACATCAGAAACGGGGTTCTACCGGGTTGAAGTGGACAACAGGGCATGGCTCATTGGGTCGTCAAGCTTCTTCTACGTCAACGGAAAGAAGTACTATTCAGAGGGTGGATCAATCCCGAAGCCTTACAATCTGATTCTACAGCACACGAGGAGCTCAAGAGGGAAGGATAGGATGGGGGTATGGAAGAGAATCACGTATACGTATTACGCCGATAGTACGCCTATTGAGCTATACATACACAGCTATACTGACGACGGCATACCAGCAGTCATATTCGGACAGGTATGTTTATAGACAAGTTATATATATATTAGTCTGAATAATATTAATTACTAGAGAAATGTCATTAAAAATAACACCAACAAAAAATACAAAAACTGAACTGGTGAATATAGCATTAATACAAAGTATTATATATGTTTATAACAAGGATTATAGTAATACTTTTGACAACGACAACCCAATACTCTGTATTCTATTTGCTCGCACAGAAATATCTTATGGACACTAACGGTACTAAGGCGCCAAATGGAGTGAAAACCATTGGAGGATTTCCCAGCTTTGGATATTTCTGGCCAAGTACAAACAGAGTCGGTTATTTGTCCCTAGGAGGCGGATGGCTTGGAGGCGAGCATATATCAACATCTGAGTAGGTGGCGTCTTCAAACTGTTCTTCTGGCACCCGAGAGCTACCCTACTGACTGATTATGTAATCTGTATTCATATTAATTGTTCACGTTGATTCACCCTGTGTGTTCTATTGCCGTTCAATTCAAGCATCTTTCATGGCCTCTCACTTGGGACCCGTCGTCGTGAATCGAGATATACTCAGGGTATCGTTTCTCTAAGCTCGCATATCCACTATCAATCGGATCCACAGATATCAAATATCCACAGACACGAATATTTCCGATCAGGAATGTCGCGAAGTTGCTATGAATGCATAGCGCTCTCGTGAGTGCACGATCGCCACGACTATACGAGAGTCCTTAAAGTCTCGTAGTAGATATGAGAGCTTCGAGAAAGGATACCCAGACTGTATACATTGCTCAGTACACCCTTAGCATTGAAATATAATAATGATAAAAACACTCGACTGTCTTGTCGTATCTTTAATGTCGGACACGTGTAAGACTTGTAACAAACGTGATTTTATTTTGTAATAGTAAGGACACTTTTTTTCATTTTCAGATATAATATTCCCATTGGGCTGAGGGCACAAGACGGCTACGAAGGTGGACCTATCTGCATGTTCGATCCAAGCGGAAGTAATGCCATAATTATCTCCCCTTTTAACCAGTTCATGGCTGCTTCAAGCTGGATGGATGGTAGACCAGCTTATCAAGGTGGAATGTACTGGGGAATTATGGGAGATGTTGACTTCGTACCAGCTGGTTTTGAATACCAGACTATAATGTTCTACGGCAAAGGTATCAATGATGTAGGTATATTTACACTTAATATGGTCAAAATGCAAGTAAATCGTCACATCGTTGGCAATTAACCTTACGCAGCTGTCACTCAAACTAGCACGTTGCCATGACAATCATTACTAGCAAGCCAATTTAATATTGTGGTATTACGGTATTATTAGGCTTACGAAGGATGGGGACAGGTAATGCGGAATTGGTATGGAAAACAAGATCCAAAAAGTCTGAACGACCTTACTTTGAATCATGTCGGATATTGGACTGACGAAGGTAAGATTACCATTCAAATTTAAATCATAATATATCACATTGATGATTGAGACAAATGCAGGAATACATTAGCCAATCCAAGTATGCCATATATGTATCTATCATTAGTATGTACATGAGTTTACCGTTTTGTTTGTCTTCATAGGTACACACTATTACGATAAACCCGAAGAAGGCAAGAACTATGAAGACACAATACTTGATATAAAAACTAACATGGACAAGTTGAAGATACCATATCAGTATGTTGTCACTTTAGGTTGAATTATACTTACTCAATATTTTAATTTATTCTAGCTACTCTGTTTCTTTCCAGTTGCTATAGTATAATAGGAATTGTCAAACATTTACATTTTTCAGGTACATTGAATTGGGTGATTGGTTTTACACAAAAGATGAGAAGAAACGTACAGTAGCTTGGAATGCAACAGCTAATGCCATTCCAGATGGTTTGAAGTAATATATATATATATATACTCAGCAAAATTAATTAAAGGTCATGCAGTAGCATTTTGGACATATTTAGGTTTAGCTTTATATAGTTTAACAGCAAAGAGTGTCCACACCTCTACATAATCCTTGTACTCAGTTAGTCTTCAATAATTTGGCACCAGCTTCCTATTTAAAGCTGAGTTCAGAAATTGGTAGGTTTTCCTAAAAACAAATACTATTACTACTACTACAACAACAACTACTACTACTACTACTGCTAGTACTATTACTACTACTATTACCAGTACTACTACTAATACTACTACTAATAATAATGCAGTTATATAGGTCCTATAGCTTATAGCTACTCACTGGCGCTGTACATAAGATATAGTCCACCAGTCATACGAATGTTTAAAAAGAAGAGTTTGCATGCCTGCCAGCCGTTAATTAATTTTGTGGAGTATAATGTGTACTGCATACTGTTAACATGTATATGTATTGAGTCAAATTAAGTAACGTACCTATATTCTGCTTTTAACATAATTTGAAAGTGTATTAATTGATGATTAAACTGTGATACATTACTTGAGCCTCCCCAATAGTTGTATCTATTATGATATATCCACATGTGTTCGGCATGAATGCGGTTCTCTCGCCCCAACTGCGTATTAATTGTAATACCCTTTTCATTCAGATTTGTGCATGGCAAAACCGGGCTACCCATAGTGCTACAAAACGGAGCATGGTACGTACATTGTCTCCGTTATTGACAACATAGAAACATAACATTGATAGCATAGAGTCAAGATTCCGATGTTGGTTTTCCCTCTCCATTCCACTCTCTCTAACCCCCTTCCACTCCCCTCCACCCCCCCCCTCTCTCTCTCTCTCTCTCTCTCTCTCTCTCTCCCTCTCCCTCTCTCCGTCTCTCTCTACAGATACCTATGCATATATATTCTTGCATATATTAACTTTATTCAGGAAGTGAAACTTTAGTATGACAACTGTAACTGCTGAGACCTTCTGAATATTTTAGTAAGCATCGATATGATGATGAAGATAACTTTAAAAATTGTTTGTTTACCTTTTCTATTCGTATTTTAGGTCCAGCAACACAACATATGCTAAGCAGAATGGTGGAAAGTTTCCTTTTCTAATAAGTGGTGACGTTGCTTTGCCTTTAGGAGAGGTGTGTACGTTAATGAATTATTAACTATAGTGTGATAATGAATGGGCCTTGAACATAAATTAGACTGTTTTTTTTTATTACAATTCAGGATTCTACATAATTATGTTTTGGTATTTTACAGGAATTTTGGGACTTTCTTTTTGGACAAGCGAAGGAATGGGGACTAACAGTGTATCAGCAGGTTGTTATAGTACCCACTGTTTATCTCTGTCTCCCTATATTTTATTTCTACTAATTATACTCCGCATGAAGTTGAGAAGGAACACTGAGTGCACACTGATCCATTGATCGAGAGTAATAATGTAATGAGTTGGTCATGTTGTTAGGGGTGGATCTAGCGCATTATACAGTAGTAGTAGTAGTGATAGTAGTAGTAGTAGTAGTAGTAGTAGTAGTAGTAGTCGGAGGAGGAGGAGGAGAAAGGAGGAGAAAGAGTAATGGCACCACATTCATCAATATTTCAATATTTAATATTTTTTTAAAGCCTTCTCCACAACATATCTGCAGATCTTTACTTTATTTGGTCGATAATATAATGTTACACATCTTATGAAGCACTGGACTTTACTGAAGAGACTCTCATTCTGTTGTTGCTGCTTCAGGACTGGATGGAACTGCAGGCTCTGGCGATACCAGCGTTGAGAACGAGCTTGACTCTAGGACGCCAGTGGCTGATGGATATGGGTAACGCCGCCAGGAAACATCACATCACGATACAGTACAGTGGCGCCCTGCCTAGGCATGGTCTTCAGGCTCTTGAGATACCTGCCGTTACACAGGTAACCCGGCACTCGGAAGTACACTGCCGAGATTTAGCGCATGCGTACATGCAATATGTGCTCCTCTTCTGTGAACTAAACTTACCATCTTGTTTTAAATGCTGAGATTTAGCGTGTGCGTAAATGAAATATATGTGTTCCTCTTCTGTGAACTAAACTTGCCATCTTGTTTTAAACTTGTATCTTAATACATACATCTTAATTTGTTATCCATTGCTGTTGTTTCTATTTGTCGGAATAATATGTATTTACATGTATTTATTATTTACGTATCCGACGTGTTCGACATATTTCTCTCAACGAAAGAACATTGTGTAAGAATGAACTCTAATATAATACCGAGTAATTGGTGACTATGTTTAATAGTGGTAAGTATAATAGTATCATAACTCTGATTTTCTCTGTGTTACTAGGCAAGAGTAAGCCCAGATTACGGGAAAGATGCCAATCAGTGGAAGATCGGGATTACGTCAATGTTTTCCCATGCAGTAGGCCTGGCTCCTTTCAAGGATACTTTCCTGACAACATTTAACAACACAAGTAATACAATAAGTTAAACCGTGTACCACTTAGAAACTTTATTGTCAATTCGTAATTAACTCATAATTAACATTGCTAAGCATTAGTAAATGTAGACCCAATTGATGTGCACATACATATTGATGTATTTATAACAGCATTGTCTTTATTTTTATAGTTCATTAACTAGCTCAGTTTGTGTGTGCGTGTGTGTGTGCGCGCGCGTGTGTGTGTGTGTGTGTGTGATATATATATATATATAGAGAGAGAGAGTGAAGAACGATGTTTCTCCTTAAATTTCTTAGCGTCCTCGTACAAAAGTATAAAATGCTATTGGTTGTGTCATTAACAAGCGAATGGTACGTCTGATCACAGATAACTTTCCTGAACGGGAGTCCATGGTTGCATCGCTGAGTCGGGGACCTTATGGCGTGGGAGATGGTATCAACAGTTCAAATTACGTTTTAGCAAGTCAAAAGTACGCATGCATTGCCCTAAATGACGGGGAATAACTGAAATGTTATTATCGGGAAATTGCAGCGGGGAAGACCATTCACTGTTATTATGTACACATACAACTGCGTTCTAGGCGATACCGTGAATTTCAAGGTGTATGTGTAGCTGTCTATACGTACATACCTACATAACTGTCTAAGACGAAATATGTTCGTGAATGTTACAGATTCGTATAGACGTAATGTAATTACTTTCATGCAC
>JAUTBX010136641.1:0-15175 GCA_032361465.1 Lepetodrilus tevnianus | reverse complement strand
AATCAATACTTTTAGTTCTGAATATGTTATAAGGTGTGACACTAAAGGGAGGTAACTCAGCTATGAAAATGATTTCGAATGACTCCTCGGACACAGTCACACGATCACTCCATATCGGATTAACTTGGCAGGGAATAGTCTCAAACCTTTCGTTCTTGACGACGAAGTGGTCCGTGTTCACATGTATACGAATGACCTCCCTTCTGAACTGAGCCAGCGGATTGAAGAACACAACCCTGGTGCCGCCTTCCTTCACCTTGATGACCTGCTTCACCGGCTGCTCGTCGTAGGTCTTCCTCACGGTCTCGGGCACGAACACCAGCGGCGTCGTCACCTTGCCCAGAGACAGGAGCGACTGAATCGCCATCTTCATGACGGTCTGGGTGGCGTTGTACGCCTCCAACAACCGAGTCTCGTAGTCGACGACCACAAACTCCTTGGAGGTGCCCGTGATTGCGTCGTGGTGCATGAACAGACCCAAGCTTCTCCTGGCCTGCTGGAGGAAGCTGGTGTACTTGAAGTAGATGTCTCTGGTGGGCAGCGACCACTTCTTGAAGTGAGCGTACGCCAGAGTGTTCAGGACGTCCGCCGCCTGGAGTTGGTTCTGCACGTCCCGGGCAAACTTCTTGTCAAACGGCCTCGTGGAAAAGTACCCGGTCCAGTACTCGTTGTTTTTGTCTGAATACGGGAAGAAGTCCCCACTGAGAACTGGCAGGCCTTTGTCCTTCTTGTAATACATCTTGTTGGCTTTCTGGACCTTCATGTGCCCGAAGTAGTCCTTGAGAGTGCCGAACTTCACATTAATCTTCCAGTCCCTCCTGTTGTTCATGTAGTTCATCAGCTTAACGTAGTTTGTATACTGCTGGTCCCACTCAATCTCGTAGTCATAACGGAAATCGTCGCCCAATGGAACGAGGATGGTGTTGTATTTGAAAAGGTACGACTGTTTTCTATATTGTTCATACAGATACTTGGCTTGTTGTTCAAGGTTATCATCGGTGATGCCTTTAGCCCTGCTTTCTGAGTATTCATTAGCAACATTCCTAAAGTCAAACATCAAACATGTGAATCTGTTTGGTCCACAGGAGTATTTGATGCTGTAGAGCATGTAGGGCCGGACGTGACACACCATATCATTAGATCCTTTCGAGTCCCAGGACTGCCTCCACATAAACTCCAGACTGGAATGAGAGATCAAGGAACCCTTGATAGCTTGATGCACTCGTTGAATCACCATGTTCTCCATACCAGCCTTCTTCCAGATGTAAGGCATGGTTCCCGAGTATCCGAACGGGTCTATGGACCAGCTGTTCTGAGGCTTGGCTCCCAGGTTCTCCCACATCCACTGGTGACCTTCCAGAAGCTGATCTATCACGGACACGTAGTGGGTGGAAGCTTCATCAGGCATCACCCAGCCTCCGAGAACGATCTCCAGCTGACCTCGCCGGACCAGCCTCCGGACGTGGACCTTGACCGCGTCCTCGAGCTCGGTCCACCACATGCTGAAGAAGACGGTCTCCGCCCACACGAAGGTCATGTTGGGGTACTCCGTCAGCTTGTTGACCATGTGGGTCAGGATGTGCTTGGTCTGGTCGGTGTAGTACTCATCCACGGTCTTCAGCCAGCCCGGGTCGTTGTGGGAGTGCGGCACGACAACCACCTCCAGATGGTCGAGGTCACGCACATTCCTCCCGGGGAAGTCCGGAGGCGCCGTCGGCATCTCGTACGACCCGTCCAGGTGAAGGTTGAAGTCCGTCTTCTGGTAGATGTCGTACGTGGAGAGGTTGGACTTGGAGTCGGCCGTCTGCTGGAAGTGACACATGGTCGCGTCCTGTTCCATGGAGAACGTCTTGACCGGCCAATGACCCGGGTCCACGAGGCGCGCATGGTTCACGTGTCGGGTTTCGTACAGGTTCTCGTCGGTGTAGTAGTAAAGGACCGTCAGCGAGAGAAATGCAGAGCTGCAGAGGATCACAAATCTTTGCCAAAACTTCATCCTGGAACAATGTTGTTGTGCGGGGCGGTTAGAGTCTTCAACATCTTAGTCTTCGACAGACTTCTTCAGATACACCGCAAACATAGTGACCTGCAAATAGAAAAAAAAATCACTTAAGACAATGTTGTAATAACAATTGTTACATTTCATATCCTTAGAACAGGGGCCCGTTGCTCAGAACTATTGTAGCGGATTGTAGCCTACAATTATTGTAAGGTCAGCGCTTTTTATTGTGGCGAGAGCCCAGTTACAATTATTGTAGCGCTACAATGTTCTGAGCAACGGACCCCTGAATAACAGTACTGAAATTTAAGCCCTTCATACACACTTAGGAAATGGATTCCAGATGTATGTTCAAGTATGATAATTTTACAAGAGTTAAATTTTCATCTAATGTTGCAATACGCAATCAATATATCGGAGCCAATAGGAGTTCATTCTCACTGCATACTCCAAACATTTCTTGACACATTTAATTATGCATTTAGCATTTCAAAAGATTAAAGTTTAAATATAACTCAGGATACATGGTATATCTGATAAGCAATCAATGAAGGATGACATTTTGCCTCCTCTCCGATATATTTTTGTGATATCAATCTCACCAAAAAGGACCTTGAATAATTTAATAAATATGTACCATAACATCTTAAGAAATATGAACAATTTGTTAGAGAATAGATGTTATTCATTATTAGCTGTAAATTAATATCATATGACCCGTTTGCTTTTAAATACAGACCTTATGAAATAAAACAAAGTATATCTTCATTAAAAAAGCATTAACGTACATGTAATTACCGTAAGCATAATTGAAAAATGACTATTGTGGTCGAAATACGTAGATTTTGCTAGCGTATGCAGTTTAAATGTCCTGACAAACCACCATTAATAACACATGATAAAGTAATTCTAAACATGTATATCGACATATATGAGCTTGGAACACGTAAATAAATTATGTTAAAGTATACATTACAATGATAACATATTGATATGCTGGTAAATGTCAGAATAGTTATTTCAAATAATTCTTCCCAAATAACAAAAATTACTCCCACACTAACCAATCAACAAAAAAATAAAGATTTACAATTATTTTTTTCTCCCTAGGAATCAAGATAAAAATGAAATAAAAAACATTCAAGACTGCACGGATCTTCATAGAATGTGTAGCAGAGTTTTGCCTTTTCTTGTTGATTTTCACATCATGTTTGCGCAAGTTGGGTTCCCATGAAGGTAAATAAGTTAGAATAGGTTGTCTGCTGTCAGAATGAACAGTGTTATCTCTGAAGTGGCTTCGAAAGGTGTATTTGTACAAGGTAAGCAAGTTGTTGCCATTATCTGGACACTGAACACAGTCTCTCCCTAATGTGCCCCACTAATACCGAAGTCCTAGAGTCAACTGAAAATACAGGTTGATCATCACGACCGATTCATTCAGCATGGAGATGAAAGTTGAACACGTTGTCATCCAATTGTAATTGTTCACACATTGAAATAATACCAAGTTGGAGGTTTTATGCTAATTTTTAGTATTTCAACAATATCTCTGTGATGTGTATGTGATAGGAAGGGAACCTGCAACAACTGTATTACCGTAAGAGCGATGAACTACTGCTGATACTGATGAACCAAGGGAGATAACTACATGAAACAATATCCGCAAACACCATTTTGCTGATGTTGTTGCAATTTTAATTTTTAGTTATTTAATTATACACCATATTATATGAATTAAAAGGCATATCTACATTTGCTTGTAGGAAAGTGGTACCAAATTAGGTTAATCTTCATGAAGCTTGTAGAATGATGACATTTTCAGGAAACCTTTATTCACTGCCAGATATTTGATAAAGGTTGTTATTCAAGACAACAATCCCATCAGAATACTAACAATTACATAACAAGTTAGCTTTCTTGGAATTATGCAGTCAGAAGTGTGACAACATTCCCCTTAATTTAGTAATGACAGGTTTACATTCAATATAGTAATTTCACATTCACACAGTACACTCAAACTCACAACACAAACGCCAATTATCTCCCTTTATAACCCAATCACAATCAAATTCAACGGAAGACACTTCGTAGTCCGATGTCAATCTGCGATGACATTTGAAAAGAAGTCCAAAAGGAATTCTATGAAGTCCCAACGAGGCTTTGAACATCGTCACGTCTTGCTCCGTAATATGAAAATTGGTCGTCTTCGAGTGCGATAATACCTCGAATGCAATCCTGAGTTTTTCATTGGTTAATCAATACCAGCTATAGCCGGCAGATGAAAGGTGTCTTTCACTCCAGACTTATCACAAGCTTATACTTTTTGCCTGTGTGTTGGTGTAGGGTAGTACTTCAGCAATGTTATCAGAGCTATGAGATAGCGTTTTAAAGATCCCGACTCCCTTTTGTTGTTCCCCTCATGGTCCCAATATAATCTCAATGTCTTCATTATTGGATGGTATTTTCAGAAATTGGGTGAGTTGCTTTTTTTTTCACTACTGCCAGTTCAGAATGGCAGGTTTCACAGATTCCGCGTAACACCAGTGGAGAACTCGGTGTCAAATAGCCCGGTCTCTGATACCGTGTAAAAATAACCCGTCTTCACGAGTAGGTTTGACAATTACAGCTAGATAAGGACTACCTTACAATGTGCCCCTCAGACGTGATAATGGCTGTCTGAAGACTGCGGTCAGGATCTCTTCACTAAAATACTGGCCGAACTATTTTCTCATACATCATCGCTGTCTGCAGAATATACTTATAGATCTTTTAGTTGAGTAAAAACAAGTACTGTATCACATGAATATTAAAAGTAACATCAATTGGATGTGAAGAATATCAAAAACCTGACACTTAACCTGACACTTAGGACTAAGTGCTGACACTTTAAAAATAGCGGCAATGTTGTCTGAGCCATCAGTTCTAATAAATATTATTTACAAAAGTAAATGCCTCTAGGTCACCTTGGTCTCGGGCAGAATTGAACGGTTTAAAATTTCAGATATGTCAATGTGATTAGTTCTAGGTGCCAGCAGAGAACAAGATTTGGTTATTTGTGATGAGTTTCAAATGTATTATGGGTGAAAACCTGAAGCACTGTGTTGTGTTTGTCTGTGTGCATGTGCGTGTGTGTATGAGTGTGCGTGTGCGTGTTTGTGTCTGTGTGTGTATGTGTGTGCGTGTGCATGTGTGTGTGTGTGTGTGTGTGTGTGTGTGCGTGCATGTGTGCGTGTGTGTGTTAAGAACAAACTATATTATCAAGCACAAAACAAAACAAAACAGTAAAAATGTAATACCATATCTTGCTACTGACATTTGAATTTAATAAATAATAAATAGACCAGAAAACAGCAAATGCTCAGCAAATGCTTCTAGGTTATCTGCTGTGTACTGAAATACATAATTTGTATTCGCAAATTTCATGCTTTACTAAAACAGTGCTATCCCCTGAGATACTAGCATAGCAATCTCAGGTCCTGCCTGAAGTTTAACATACACAAATGTAGCAGAGATTGAAAACTTCAGGTGAGATGTCTAACACCTTTAATAGGATTTGTTATCATGGTCCAACTAAAGACTAGGTCAGTGTTATTGAGCTGGGTTAGGTTGTTCTTCATGGGAACTGTGAGTCTGTGACAAGCAAAAATAATTATTACTGTAATTAAAAATGTAAATACTACACTTATTAGGTCTATGCAGAAATAATCTTCCATTTTTTGGTAATCCATGAAGAATTAAAAAATATTTAAATAAAATAAAAATAAAATGTTCATGTTTACTGCTCCAAATTACATGTAATCTCTTGTAGTGGGTTTAACATGTTCCAAGAATAGAACTATCTTATCCCCCTCCTTATTCCAAGTCTTGAAGCAAACATCTGAAAATGCTTAATAGATAACATCGTCTCGTATTTCTAAACAAACTTGTAACTTCTGCAAAAACGCAATGGATACCATCCAGCAAAAGATCCAAACTAATCGTCTAGAAATTAAAAAGCATCGCAAAAAATCCTTAAATCATCTTGGCAAGTATAGAGAAAAATGTGGGTATTTTCCTGTTAGGAAATTCTGTTATTTGAACAGATGGTAGGGAAAAAAACGTTTGAGAAGAAAAGAAGTTACGCCATGTGGATTACCACAAAAGGAAGCACAAGGTTGGATGTAGCAAGAAGAATTGTACACGCCGCTGTAACTGCCACATCTGTAAGCAAGGCCCTAAGCCATTCTTATGAAAACATACAATGCTTTCCAATATTTTCCTTCAAGAAGCTGTTTTCCCGGTTTAGAAAAATATGAAAACAAACACGCACTAAAATGTCTGCTTGTACAATAACATAAACAAACCTGTATTGGTTTGGGAGACAGGAAGTTTTTTAATCAGTGATGTTGAATAAAGTAAACAAATTGGTCAAACAAGCACATCTAATAAAGGTTTTTAAGCCAGCTTTTGATGAACATATAAGTTAATATAATTTGGCATAGATCTATGTTGAATAAGTTGTTGTAATACATATTTAATTTTAAAATATATTTAATATGTAAGTGCACTATCCCATACACTAGGTATGCTCCAAGATGTACTGACATATATTTAAAGCATACAATGGAATGAGACATAGTTTTCTGAAATATATTCCAACTGATCTACCTTATATAAATGTATACAATTTCTGAACTTTCAATGCCATATATTCAAAGACAAACTGTTCAATTCAATTTCTTACATATTATAATTTACTATTTTCATATATCTTGTAAGTACGGTATCTACTAGTAAATATTAGTAGTTACACTATTTTCTTTATCTTATTTCACAACACAATTAATTTTCTTTATTTTATCTTACTTCCCTACACAATTTTTTTTTTTTTTATCTTACTTCGCAACACAATTAAGTGAATAAAAGTACAAATACATCAAGAAACCCAGTAGCGATAAGGAGAAGCAGGCAGAGGTAATGATCCTCATGTAACATCTTTATGTTACGACTTCCGAGCATTTGTTTACGCCAGTCTGTACACATCACATGACAAGCGCATGGCAACCACATGCCAGCCTCGAGTTTGTCTTATTACGGCAAATCCCCAGTGATATACCAATGTCTTGATAACTCTCTTAGCGAGGTAAAATGTTTATCGGGACCAAAACACACATGCAACACAATCCTGGAAAAATATATGTCTACAATGCCAAGCAAACAGTGAGTTGTGGAGCGGTCTGGTTGTGGCAGAGTCTATCTACAGTGATTTACTGCCAGAAGATCCTACACTGTGGTCTGCTTCTTAATAAATAATGAATATTACGATCTGCCATCATCCAAGGCACTTAATATTTGAACCAATATTGGCAATATTATATTACTAGAAACAAATTGAGATATTTTTCGACTTAAAAAAATAAGTTTCAGATATTTTTCGTCTTAAAAATAGAAGATTTTCTATGCTATACAATATATACTGGCTTCATGGGTATTCGAGCCCCTACTCGAATAACGCTGCTCACCTTGTTATAAGACGCCGATGCAACTTGTTGTTATTTCCATGTTGAAGCTGAACATCAACACATATTAGAAACAGTAGTTTTAGTTTCTCCACAACAAACCATCGCAAGGAATCATCAGTAATTCAACAGCAGTCGATGCCTACGTGCACCGGAAAACGAATCTTTCCGACTTAAAAAAATAAGTTTAAGATATTTTTCGTCTTAAAAAAAAGCTTTTGTAATTATGAAGATTTTCTATGCTATAGAATAGGTAGTGCTAATTTATACCAGCTCACATCAAGACTAAGTCTAATGATTAAATAACAGCCCAACTGACCTCTAGCTAGTCAACAGGGGAAGGGTTAATGTGATTTAACCTCATCAAGAGATGGCAGTAGTTTGACTTCAAGTTACTATAGCGTACTAATGTATCAGTTTAACTGGTCTTATTTCAACATGATGGATAATCTCAACTTCCACATTTTCATGCAGTACAGCAGGGCCTAAGTCAGTTTTTGCTATATGTTTGCTCATCAAAAACTGACTTAAGCCCGTTTATGAATACCGGCCCAGAACAACTGCAAATATCTGAATAAAGTCAACATTGCTGAGGATTATTCTTTCACTTAATGCTTTCATTATATATTAATGTATATGTTGTATTTCTATACTCGTAGCTATCCCTGTGTCGGATTAATCTGGTTGTCTCCAACATGAAGGAGGCAATAACCGCAGCATCTCACGCCAGCCCTCTCCAGGCTATGAATAACTAATAACAGCGACATGATTGACATAAAATCATTCACTATTATATTAACTGGCATGATACTTAAGCTGAAAAACATTCCTGAGGAGAAATTAAAAAGAAAACAAAGAAAATTAACCAGATTTGATTATTACCTTTTTTTATAAATGCCATACAAACATGACCTTTTAGAAAATGGATAACCCGATTCAAACAGAAAAATACAACGCCTGTATTAAACAACGTAATTATCTCAAAAACAGACTCCCTGAAGCTCTACAATTAAGATTGTCTTGTAATACTATTAATAATAATAATGGCTACTTATAAGATGTCAAATTGCATCCCTAAAGCATGCTCAAAGCACCACATTGTAGTGTGTGAATGCATTAATATGATAACGTGTGCATTTATATTTCTCAAATAAATATTCTAGAAAGCTTGCTCTTATTACCTTGGTCAATGGATGATTGTGGAATCATTGCACCTTCTCAACTCCTTGGGGAGTATAGGCCTACAAGCCAAGCTGCCATTTAGACACCAGAATTCACAATTCCTTCTCAGCCTACCAGGTACCCATTCACAACTGGGTGGACTGGAGCAAAGAAGATCTAAAGACTGTTCAAGAGTGCTACTATATACACAAAGGCATGAGCCAGGCTCGAGCCAGGGACCTCCAGGTTATGAGGCGGACTTGCTACCTCTTGACCACTGTGCTCCTTAGTAACATCGTCTGCAGCAATAATAATAATAATAATAATAATAATGGCCATTTATACTGCATATATCCACCCACTGATGCATGCTCATAGTGCTAAACTAGTAGCTTGTAAATAGTTTCTAGATTTGCTGCAAGTGATTTTCATACTATTATTAACAAATCGACACAATACTACTGAAAAACTGTGAACAATGGCATTGAACAAAAAAATAAAAAGAAGGAAATATGAAATAGAACCCTTGGGAACAGCATCGTTATTAATTATTTCAATGTATCTATTTCGGTATAAATTGGGTCAGGCCTTATCCACAAAATAAGCAATGAAATTGGTTGTGTATAACAATTATACAACAGTGTTAATATGTAATGAGCTAAGTCCATTACAAACTCCCGGCAGTGCTATTACCAGAGACTGTATGTCTATAGTGTATCCTGCATTGCGTCAAAGCTCCCAACACAGTACTCTATCTCCTTATGAAACACATCAAATGCACTCAAAATCTATAGATAGGGAGGGAGCACTTTTGTTTTATGTATAATCATAATGTGGTTCATACGACCTTTAGACAACCAACAATGAATATTAATCACAAATGCAAGTCACATTTCCATATATATACCTGTAATATTCTGAATATTACACAAGTCAACTTTTATCATGTTTATGCATTGCAATGAAAACCTTTCAGTTAAATATATCAGTTCAATTCAGTTTAAATGTGGAAAAAATAAAATAAAAATATTTTTAAGGCCTACGAGCTATACAGTACAATACTTCACGAATACTGACGCCCAATACTGCAATTATATCACAATAAACTATATCAGAGTCAATAAAATATAAATGCTACAAAATCCACAGAAAGTTTATTATGAATGTGACAATTGAGTGATTATGGAGTTTAAATGTTGCCGTGGGATTTCTTTAACCCATTTGCAACGGATGAATATGACAAGAATTACGATTACTTCGACCCATGGACGAGAAGAGTAGTAAAAGTTCTGATATAAAATTAATGACCCTACTGAAAGAGCTTACATGTAGATGAATTACTGAGATCAGTGAAAGGTTTCAATGTCATGATCACTCGGTAAGAAATATTGCTGAATGGTATGCAAGAACGGAAACAGACATAACTTTCTTCATTGGGTATGACATCAATCGATATGCAGTTGGCAATGGGTAGTTGGCAATGGGCAATGGGCAATGGGAAATGGGCAATGATATTCAGCAAATAAGAATACTGAACAACATCTAAGTCAAAAAGTGAAATAAGGATCTTAATACAATAGTGGCCTACTAAATAATAAGAGTAATATATTTGTTTAACACTGAGAAGTAGATAATCTAACATTTCGCATTCTCACAGCAGAGGCATAATTAGTCATTGGAAACCTATTTTCTTTGACAAATAGCCAAGAAAAAAATGATGAAGTAAATTTGAAATGGTTGAGCACATGTAATGAGAAAAGACAACTGTCTAATCCCAGTTTTTACTCTGTTCTCATCTTATCTCGGCCATTGAGCCAAAATGACTCGTCAGATTAAATATTTGCTCAACGAGGGAACATGAAGATGATTTTAAGGTCTGACAGCATTCACACGTTTCCATTGATTAAAGATTGAAATGAACAAGTCTGGGATCTTGACGTGCTGTTCTTCATAATGGTCGGGGAAGGAAAGGGAACTCTTCAGTGAAGGAGGAACAATTCAGTGTTTACTCACTTTCCAATGAATATAATTTTCTGAAAAGACAAATTCAATCCCTTCTGAAGGAAAAGGTTAATTATATAGCGTAAATGTCATAAAATCTGATGCCACTTTTGCAGAGTATTTTTATCAAGTGTGCTAAACAAAACGAACCTTGCAAATTGACTTAACATTGGTAAATGTATTTTATTTTCATAGAAAGTTTATATCCTAAGCAGTCAATTAATCCTTATGAATTTCAACCATGACTTTATTTTAAAAAAAATAAAAAATTAACATCAAGTACATGTAAGAATAATATGTAAATAATATATTGACAAACATGGATAAAATACAATTTATATGAACATATTTAGATTCTTTGCATAAACTGCTCTTTCAGGACACACAATGAGTTACAAGATACTCTGCATATGACATTGCACTCATCTGGGAAGTGCAGACATCATGGACCCATGCATCTGTTATTATGACATGTATGAAATATGTTTACTTAACTTAAAAAACATCCTGGAAATAATTTCTTTTTTGTTCTCTTGACATGCACGATTTGATGCATAGGAATACATATCGACATTGACAGGAATTAACATGCTAAGCATGTATAATTTAAAAAAAAATCGAATTCATTACGTAAGTAAATTGAAAGAAAATGTGATCCTTTGGTTTGAATACAAGGATGTTAAGTGTGCGTATAAATATTTGCACGTAAAAAATAAATACATTAATACAGTCTAGAGTTTGAATTATAGATAAGAACACTAGCTGTTCCAGGCATTGACACGACACTGCATGACACGACATGACGACACAGGAACACCAAGGCAGATGCACCTTCTTACAGAGATGGGCACAGCATGATCAGCTAATATTATTATTTGAGAGATCATATGGCCATTTGCCTTGAATTTTTTATGAATCTTCGGCAATGATAGTTGTGGGAAAATGGTTCCCTGTAGGCACTGGTTGCATTTCCCCTGACATGACGAGGCTATCAAATCATGACCCACTTCAAACTGCATAAATAATAATATGCACCTCGGCACTGTAGGAATTCGCTAAAAATAATACAAATTTAATTTGAATGAATTGAACCTTGCTGCAAACATCCGACCAATCCAGAGACCCTCGATTCAGAATTCTATGGAAGGATGTATCCAGAGAGTCATATATGTGCAATGTGCACTAATAGTCTAATTGTCAGTGATACCTTGCGTTACTGTAATGTCACTATGAAGGAACTATAATCCTATAATCACTAAGGATAAAGGTCTCTCTCTCTCTCTCTGTCTATCTATCTGTCTGTCTTTCTCTGTCTGTCTTCCTCTGTCTGTCTGTCTCACTCTCTCTCTCTCTGTCTGTCTGTCTGTCTATCTGTCTCTCCCTCCCTCCAACCCTAATGCTGATGATGATAGTGGTGGGAATTGTAGGTATTTTAATGATGAGGCTATTGCATTATATTGTGTAATAAATATACTTCTTCTAGTGATGATATTGGCAGAATGGAAATCAAATGTGATTACATGCTGAATCTCTTAGACTCTCGATCTCTCCCTCCCTATGTGTCTACTCTCATCCTTTCATCTCTCTACCCCCACTCTCACCACTATATCTCCCTCTTTCTCCTCCTTCCCTCTTTCTTTCTTATCTCTCTCTTTCTCTCTCTCCTCTGTATGTCTGTCTCTCACTCTCCCTCTCTCTCTCCACCACACACCCTGTGACATATTTCTATAGACATACAGACTCATGTGATCCTGAAATGAGCTGACAGATCAGCATTGGAGCAGAACAAACTGGGACAGATACCTACAACACTCACACACACTGGTGACAAGGCCAAGTTAGTTTGTGCAGGGTTGTCTGTACAAATACCAGCACAACCCTCTCTGCCAACAACCATACACAACCCTCACATGGACAAGCACTGTACAATCCTGTATGTCAGATGGATACCGCACTAGTTAGTTATTGTCAAAGAAGACACATGGAGATAATATATTATTTCATTTTCCTTTTATATATTTTCTTTACATTTAATTCAGAAATAGTAAATAATCAAAAGAAATGGATGCCAATACCTTGAACAAGGACTAGCACATGGTTGGAATTAATAATAATAATAATAATAATAATAATAATATTCAAAATCATTATCATAATATTCATAATAATAATAATAATTACAACAACAAAACTTACTTAAATTCTTATCCTAAGGGAACATCTTTTCTAAATTGAAATATATTTTTAATAACATACATCATATTATTCATCATATTCAAATGAAGCTTGAAGCGATATTAATATTGCTGTGTTTCTGATGCCAGGATCAACACTGCCCTGAATACATGCACTGAATGGTAAGCTGAATACATGCATTGTATGGTAAGCTTTAATAACCCAGATGTGTTCTGTAGGCACTGCATACCTTGACAACAGCTGTCAGTACAATGTTTAGAAAGTACAATAGACATAATATTGTGGAAACTTGCATAAGTCACTGTAACTCCTAACAAATAGAAGAAACTACTTGAGTCACTATTATATTATATATATTTTTTCTCAATATATTTATGTCAAAGCATGACCATTGAGAAAAAATAAACCCTATACTATTTAATTTCTGTTAAAATTACCTAAATATTCGAACACCGATGATTTTCAATTTTCGTAATTTCTAATAATTCGATCAACAGCAAATTTAATTATTTCCTCCTGTCCGAATAATTAGAGTTATTACGGTATCTGCAGAGTTCACAATTACATTATTCAAAGAATATAATCAACATCAGATAGAAAAAATCGATGATTCCATTTATCGATGATTCCATTGTTTCTATGCCGCATGTACAAGTATTAATTATCAGTTGCATGAATGGTCTTTTTGATATCTCAGGTGTATTACACTGGCGGCAGGATTGATTGATTGCAGTGCAGTATTTGACACATTTTATTCCCCACGCGTGCTAGGATGAGAAAATCGTAATATTGCACATGTGCATCGGCATCATCAAGTCGGTCATGCATCATTAATGCACATATTCATGCTCACAACTGTAGGTTGACACGAAAAAATAACATTGCTTAGTAGAGTTTTCCCATAATGAAATATTAATGTGTAAATGTATTTTCACAAAATGTCATGGAAAAAAAAAATTGAATCCATATTATTCGTAATACATTCCAAATTTTCTTAAAATTGATAAACTAAATAGGAATGTGCTGATTGACTTTTTGATGCAGGAGGATAGGAATGCTGTGTTGATTAAATTCTTTTTACATTTTATTTACATATTTGACATTGCTTTTCCGTTAATCCTATGAGTGACGTAAGCCATGTGACTGTATATCTCCAGTGCAGCAGTATAATGGCATGCTATAACTGAGAAAGTTGGCAGATTAAGATATTTATAATCAATTATGATGCAATAAATAGGGTGAAAACGTAGAAGTAATTAATCCCTCCCTTCATTTTGTACAAATTCCAAGTAGTTGTAACCCTGGTAAATCCACAACTCTCCAACATGAAAACAATGATTTTATATTTAATGCCAGTTTCTTCAGTCTCTTAGCAACCTTCTAATAATTACATGTGAATCAATAACAACAACAACAACAACAAACAACAACAACATAACAAAATAAAAAACACATGGTATCTACACATAGCAGAAAAAAATACATAAAAAAATACATGCAAATTAATGACATAAAATGTCGTCATCTTGGTTCATCTGTTATAATCTATGATCTGTACAAGTCCTGTTATACTTAAATTACATGTAACACAGGTAATATCACGCCCACAATGTCCTCTCTGAAATCTACGCTTGTATCGTCTCCTGCTCCCGATCCCTCATTAACCCTATCAGTCCCTCATTAACCCTATCAGGAATGCTAAGCCTTTCTCAATACCATAACAAGCAGTATATTTAAGCAATAGATCCATAATTGTCGGATAACGAGGCTGCACATCTGTATTTGTGATGCTATCAAACTACTAATTAATTGATGGATCTGTAATCGGTCATTATTACAAGGTCGGTAATTGTCACGGCTGGGTCGTTAAATATTTCCAATGAAAAGCTTTTCGGGTAATTTAATTTCCTGGACAACTTGGCAAACCACCTCCTACACAATGCTGGAAGAGATTACAAGCATAACCGAACTGATACGATAACGGTCTTACTACAGACCATGTTGCATGACAAGACCAATAACAGAACAGTTGTCTGTATTTGTAATGCTCGTGTCTGTTGGGCCAGATTATATCATATGTTTAAAGCTTTATACAATCCTGGTAATGCTGGGGCTTAGTAATAATGCATATCATGTAAATGTACATGTAATTATATTCTTCATAATCTGGAGATCGACACTGATAAACTGTGGACAATACAAATACAGTGTGTCGTGGGCTGTAGGGTCCTACTGTGTTACCGTAACCTTCTCCCTGCTGAATAAAATCAAAGTGTTCTATTTCTGCATTATATTGGGCAAGTTAACTTGCCTTCAGCAG
>JAUTBX010136418.1:0-19038 GCA_032361465.1 Lepetodrilus tevnianus | reverse complement strand
CAATTACCAGTATAAATGTAAGAAGTCAGAGAGGGAGAGACATAGCGACATAGAGACATAGAGACAGGCAGAGAGAGGGAGAGAGAGAGAGAGAGAGATAGAGAGAGAGAGAGAGAGAGAGAGAGAGAGAGAGGGCATATCAGACACAAAGAGAGAGAGAGACAGACAGACAGATAGAGTTAGACAGACAGACAGACAGACGGAGCGAATCCTCCGATGTGTGTTTTCTTAAACGGTGCCTCTTCCTGAGCACGTGACGTGTTAATGGCGTATTGTTAAGAGCATGTAGAGATAATACCTCCCTACAACTGTTGATGAGTTTCATTTCAGTTTACATTATCTGAGAATGTGTGTGTAAACAATGCCGTCTTGCCACATAAATCCTACCAAGATTCGAGCGTGTGCAACGGAATTTACGACTGCTCGGTTTTACATGAAAATAGACATCGTAAATCCGCCGCTTTTCCTTTCGGAAACGATGTAAATGAGGCTGCTAGATCGCTATCTCGGCCTTGTTATCCAAATTTGATAACGACTGAAAGTGAATCCCACGTCCGGTGAGATAAGACTTTTACAGCTTTATTTTCTCACCTGATTAAAGATGTTGAAATCAAAGCCCCTGGGATATGAAGTATACTGCAATAGCCAGTACCAGTAATGTGATAGTGATCTACTTCAAATAGTGCATTGTCTTCCCCTGCTATTTATATAGGCATGTACGTATTTAAAAAAACATACACAAAAAACACAATATTTTATTTCAATAAATTACGACATTTTACAGTATTGTATTGTAATAATAATTCGTAGTATTACAATAGGAGTACAATTACAATTATAATTGATTTTTAATGTGTAGTTTTTCTTAAGCTGAAATAACAGCCATGTATCTCACTTTGCGATTCGTTTATGTTTTAAAAAACTATGTTTTTAAATATTGGGTTGTTTTTTTAATAAAGAAAATACTTTCTGACCTTATCAGATATAGCAGAAAGTCCTGTTTAAGGATGATTCGCGATAAACAGGTGAACCTCGAAATGTTATAGTTCCGCGAATCTTGTTTTTAATATCGTAAACATTAAACACGTTCATAAACAAAACGTTTTTATTTGTTCACTATCGATAAGGATAAGTGTGTGTCATTTTGTTTTAAATAACGGTTAAAGGCGTTGTATAGAGTGGTTATAGGTATACTAGTTTTTTTTGTATGCTAAGTATAGCACTGAACATGATGCCTACTTAAATGGGGCCGTTTAAATGTACGACCCCACCGCGTACATTTAATCAACAGAGCAACGTAATTACTATACGTTTTATACAGTCAAACGCTACGCAAATCGGACGTATTATTTTGGGCCTCTTGATTCCCTGACACTTCGAAACAGTCCAGCGACTGCGCACAGTGCGCAGCGCGTACTGCGGTTGCGCAATGAGAGATAACTCTTGCAGGAAATGTATCTTGGTGTTGACTGATTGAAAGCAAACCTGGCCAGGGCGACAAACTGACAAGTGACAGATTTATGAGAGAACACCGGAATGATGGAATGCCCCGATATACAGCACGTGTGCGCGATTAGCACCATATCTCTGGTTGTATTCCGCTCGCCGTGTGTAAATATTTATGTGCAGGTTACGGACTAGTAAGATCCATTCAAGTTTGTCGCGAAAATGTTGTTAATTCGGCGAAAATTGATTTATGAATTTCCTTCATGAAAGGATTGCATACTGTTTGGATGTTTGACATTCGTTACAACGAATCGGAATTTGTATATACATTGTATACGTATATATAAATTTGTGTAGTGAATTGCAATTAATATGCTTATTTATCAAAGTATATAGGCCCCTATGTAAAATATGTTTTACATTCATTTGAAAACAATCGCGTTTTGCTAAGTATTATTTTACTTAAAGTATAAACCTATATAGCATATGTAGGTAGTTTTTGGAACGTATTATGATAACTAACATTGGTTCTTTATAAACTTTCAAAAGATACACTGCAGCAATTTGTTGGATGTTTTATGTCAGAAAGTTCTGATCAAGCAATTGAACGTATGTGCAAATAATTTACATTCACCATTTAAGACTACTAGTCTAATATATTGCTATACTAGTTTGTGTCGTTTTTTTAAAGAAAATACATATCTAGTACTAAGTATCTGGTCCCCGTTGCACGACGCTCTTGTACTAGGCTACAATTATTGTAACGTCAACGCTTTCTATTGTGCCAGGAGCCCAGTTACAACTAGTGTAGCCCTACAAGAGCGTCGTGCAACGGGGGCCAGTCCCGGCCAGATGAGTATGGGTAGACAGATGACTGTTTCGGGAACGTTGAAAAGGTCTCTATTATCCATTTGTGTTTGTATTTATTTATCCGTAAATATTAACTTCAACTATCTCAAAACACGATCACGCCCACTTTACAGTTACACTTTACAATTGCCATTTACAATTAACCCTATTTCTGCTGTATTAGACAGGGGACATATTCTCGAAACGTTCTTACGAACTTCTTAGCCTAAGAACACTTCGTAGCCATGCTATAAGAAGTGTTAAGAACTGTTCTTAGCTAAGACGTTCGTAAGACGTTTCGAGAATACACCCACAGCTCTGCACTTTATGTCATCTCTGGTTGCCTCCAGCATGGAGAGAGTTAAACCTTACTTTATATCTGAATAACACCGAGAAGGATATCTCCATCCATTGTATAAATACAAATTTCGAATCACGCCAGTGTAGTTTGTGTTGTACGTCTGAATATAGCACGTTTTTTTTATGAAGACTTGAAGTAAACTAAACCAAAGTAAACCCAAATGCCGTGCCATCGCTAGAAATATGAGAAACTGTTTGTTTTTGGTCTAATTTTCACGGTCGGGCTGCTGTGTTGGCAAGCTAAAGATGTTTTGGACAGGCGAAGAGCGCCCCACTGATAGAGGGCTTAAGACCGTGACATTCGGAATCTCCCTGTCAGAACTGCTACACCTCGAGTGCATGGGAATGGTTTATAAGGCCGGTTGTTGAGATCGATGCGAACTCTTATAACTTTCTGAACACCTTCGTGCCATGGTCGTTCCTGTGGTATAATATGTACGTGGGACTTCTAAAATAGCGCTGGCTTCTCAAGTGTAAAGGGCTATAGGGAGTATTCGTATTAGCCTAGTCGGTTGTTCTGTTGCGTGTAACACATATAGGAATTCTATAAGACTTCTTGAATTAAGGACAGGATATGTTCCATCCTCAGATGCTGACAAATACACGTTTTATTTTGAATAGTATATGTGTTGCTCTTCTTTTATTGTTGACATCATTTATAATGCACATTCAATATTTAATATATTATTTTTATGAATCTGCATATGGTAGTACTAGTATGACTATTTGTGCATCTATCTTCAAAATGAATACCAAAATAGATTAGTAGAAAGCATACCAATATTAGATCTGTTCTCTGAGTACATACATCTTGATATACTGGTTGTAGATCGATTAGAGAGTCTGTTGTTTTCATCACAGCTGCTAGAGATATTGCATGCACGATTCCGATGAAAGTTTATTTTCGCACAGATTCTTTAAAGAGGAACGGCGATTATATATGTTTGTTCTTTCACGAACTATGAACTGATATAACGTAAACTAATATCAAACGATCGCGGCTGTGTATTATAGGGATGTTGTGTTATAGGTAGGTATGAATGTATATGTAAAACCGGGGTTTCGATCAAGAAATGTCACCCATCCTGCAACCGAACGCAGGATTCGCTCACTTTGGGGAAATAAACACAATGCTAGGAGTTTGTTTCATGTCGAGTACATAGAAATATACAATTGGTCTTTGTTACCCCATTTCAAAGCGGAGTTGTTATCCATGCATTTCACGGATGCAATATTATATTATAAGCAATTTCTGGAAGTTTTCTGGGCAAGGGCTGTGCAATATGTCATAAACAACGGTTATTTTTTCTTTCTCAGGTTAGCAATGTGCGTCAACATGTGTCTAGTGTGGCGTATCCTAACGTACGTTTATTCTGGATGTATTTCGGTGGGTTACCGAATGGTGAATGTTTAGCGCGGGATCAATGCTCGCGAAAGTTATCTTTCTGACGCGATCATGATAGGATGCGCTGTCTGTACCGTGGCAATGCAGTTCTCATCCTTCGTTTGTCAGTATTAGCGGGTGCTCCCAGGTTTAGTGCAACCGTCAGTGCTACGGATGTTGCGGGTTTCCTCCTGCCCTAAACTGACAAGCTGTGATATAAGTGATAGAATATTGAAAGCGGCTCTAAACCTCAATTTAATTATAGAAATAAAATAAAATAAAACATTAAATCAGATTAATAAGCCATATACTCGTTTATATTGTCCCTGTGCGTATATATACGTAATGTCGACTATACACCGCTGTTCTTTGTTGCAATGCCTTGGTTCGTGGGCATCTGAATCGACGATCTTAACCTAATCTGAACATCGCCCGGTCTCAATAACTTTCAATGGAGAAACTAAAGTAAGAATTTCCGAGTGTCGGCTGTACATCTTTCTGTCATTTCCGTGTTTTTATGCCAATGACGATTTCACTAACTGATTCGGGCTGAAAATCGCGCGTGTTGATTTAAACCGCGATAACTTATTCCGGTTGCAGATAGGCGCGTATTAAATTATACCGACTAACTGATTCCGGTTGCAAATCGCGGCCTATTGATTTAAAGTCGGTGTTTAGGAATTGGTCACACTGCGTCCTGCTGTGAGATTGGACCGCGTCCGTGTCTATTCCTGTGTTCGGAGCCTGCCCTATCCGCGAAACCCCGCACCCTGGCGGGGCGAATAGTTTTAACAGTTAATCTAATTCCGACAAAGTACACCGCCAAACCAGCATGACGTCGCAATTATCAACAAGAAAATCACTGGCAGCGCAGACGATAAGCATGGTCGACAATTTTGAATTTTTACATTTCCGAAGAAGCCATTACCGTAATATTTCAAGAAGAGGGATACTGTCTACACTTATACCCACTTTCTAGAAATATATATGGCAAATTATGTTAGCTGGTATTTATATTTTAAATGGCATCAATTAAATGACATCAAATTATATTGCTGGTAAAACGGAAACAAGTGTATCAAAGTAGTTTCTAAAACCTGAACCAGCTCCAATATTACGAAACATTTTGACTACGAATTCATGCTCAATCTACGATTTTATAAGTGGTGGATTTGTGAACAAAACCTTGAGTTGAGTATGATTTTTATTTTTTTTAAAGTTTCGTTATCTCGGGTCCTGATTCTCTCGGTGAGATGTGTGCTTTTGCTTACCGGATGTCATAAAGCGCGTGACGTCACCAAAACACTTTGCTGTGTTTTTTCTCTGTATTTCTTGGGGACATGTTCGTTCTTTATACTTAATTGATTCCCTACTTTTCAGACCTCTTACGGTAGATGTAATTCAAGAAATGGCACCTTGCCTGTTCGCGTCACCCCATGCACACAAACCCCTGCTAGTACCCCTCCCCAGCCCTCCTAGCGCCACGATCCCGTGAGACAGGGCTTGGTCCTCTGACCCCCTACGGTTACAGAAGACGTGCGCTGATGTCCACTGCGATCAGACAGCCATGGCAATGAGTACCCTCCGAGACTCCGATTTCGGATGTCCAAAATAAACATTTTCATTCCACCGTAGATCATGTAGCGTTCAGCGACTATTAATGGCGACGCTCCGCGCACCCCCTCGTGCGGCATGTGGGCTCCAGATTACGCTTGTAGGTGGCTGAGTACGCTCGTATGGTACACGGAACTGCGCGGCCGCGATATCTGCGCGCCATGGGATTCCTGGACGGTCTTATCGCATACACTATTTGATACCTCCATTGCGATAGTCTCCTATTGCATTGTTGGCACCGGGGGTAATTTATATAACAAATTTTCCAACAATTGCAATGCGGGAAAGAAATGCCTTAGAAATGTTCCAACAATTGAAATGGGAATATAAATGTCTAAGAAATGTCCAACAATTCAATACGAGAAAAATAACTAAGAAGTTTCCAACATTGAAATGTGGATAACAGATTATTTCTAAAATATTGATTGTTCATTTTATTTGTGAGTAAGCTCTTGTCATCCGTATGAACTGTTTTTATTGAATTAAATTAATTCTTATCTGAGTATACAATACATCGAAGAATGTATGACACTCATATTGAATTAAAGTAGTTATTTATATGAATAGAGTAATATTGCATGTATTACCCATTAGCTTTTAATTGATTTAATTATCTACTAATACAAACTTCTTTTATTTTATTAGTGTTCTATCTTTGCTTTCATTTACTCTTGAATATGTAATGCTGATGACATACGCTATTTTCTCCACTAGATGACCAGTGTGTCGACTAAAGGAAACGTGTATATTGCATAAGTATGGCTTTGTAACATGGTAAAGTCAATTCTTGATAACAAAAAATACAAACAGCAAGGCTCGAAGACGTTGTGGTTATTACTCACATTTTCGTTTACATAACCACATGATTAGACAGTGTTTATCTATGTGTTAAAAGAATGGGTGTTTTCCCTTTTGCAATACATACATCCGTCATGTCTATAGGGTTGTCAATGCCATAGGAATGTTAGAAAGTATGTGTTGGCTTGGTGTAAAAATGAGATATGTCTTTCCTTTCAATTTTGAATAGTCAGCACTTTTAATTCCTTAGTGTTGTGAAATATAGTGAGAATGTGCATTGAGCATGTTTTTTTATTGATCAGACAGACATATGTTATATAGTAATGGATTACCTTCAATATACTTACTTACTTACTTACTTACGTGTGTGTGTGTGTGTGTGTGTGTCACTGTGTGTGTGAGAGAGAGAGAGCGAGAGAGTGTGTGTGTGTGTGTGTGTGAGAGAGAGAGAGAGTGTGTGTGTGTGTGTGTGTGTGTGAGAGAGAGAGAGAGAGAGAGATAGAGGGCAAATGAATGGGTGATAGACAAGTGAGAGAGGGGGAAATTGAAGACAAGTAACTCATGTGTGCAAAGACAAGTATCTGTAAATGTAAGAAGTCAGAGAGATGGACAGAGAGAGATAGACGGTATGATAAACAGAGCGAGAAAGAGAAAGCGCGAGATGCGGAGGAAGGAAGGAGGGAGAGAGAGGGAGGGGGAGAGAGAGAGATAGAGATAGAGAGAGAGAGAGAGAGAGAGAGAGAGAGAGAGAGAGAGAGAGAAAATAAAAGGAGAGAGGGAACACACAGATTCCTTCCTGAATCCTTAACCACGTAGGTGATTCCTAGTACGAAATTATCAGGACCATCTGCCTGCTCCCTGTTGGTCGCACATGTGAGATTTGCTTTGAAAGGTCTGTAGCACGTGTTGTGCATGTGAGGTAACAGCTACCGCTAAATGTCAAGAAATGAGCAATTGAATGTTTATGCGTAGTGTCAACCGAATGCAATAAAACAAAGGTCTATTTCTACCACCGTCACATAAACAGCGTATGCGGTTTAAAAGACACCGATGCATTTCACATTGTCACTGGTTTATTTTCTCGCTTAAAATATGATTCTTCTTATGACAGTTGTGGCATTTAGTTTTGCAAATATTGACAATAAAAAGTTTGGGTTTGGTGGAAATAATGATGTGTGATATATAACAAATGTATTTGAAGACGGTGGAAATATATTGCAATTAATAGCGATGATGCTTGTGCGTTATGGGGGATAATCTGTTATGGATTCGGTTCTGACAAGTAGGCATCGATTTTCTCTTGAACCGAACAATATTTAAGTTTCAAAATCATTCCGTCAGTCATGAATTTTGTTAATTAAAACGTGGATGTACTTGTTGTACTTCTACAGTGGTAATAACAAATATTTAATTCTTCTTCCGAAATTGTATTACATTTTCATCAATTATTTATGATAAAAAATATAATAATTATTAGAAATATTTTTTAATAACGCAATGTACATGTAGGTTCTAGTACTTGGCATAGGCCTATATGTTTATATGACATTCGTGTATTTATTTCGCATGTAGACGTGTAGCGATAACCCTTTACTTCTTAACAAATATATATATCTAAGGCCTTGTATCAACTACAGATAAATGTAAACTATTTCAAGTTGTGAATTGGTGTTTGTTTACAATTAATATATATCAATGTCAAACTGGTTTACCCGGTCAAAATATTAATATTGAAAGATATATTCGTTTTGGCAAGCTAATTTATATATTATGAATGTTACAGTTTATGTTTTGAAATTATGTAAGGGTAAAATGAAACAAAAACGGATTTAATATTCTTCTGCTTAATTCAATTAGATTTGATGGTCGTTTTTTGCAGAAGGCAATTATGATGTATATGAGTCAAATATTTAAATTAGTATCGACATGGTTGTGATTGTACGAACATTTAAACATGTTAATATTATGGAAACTATAGAAACAAATTTAGAAACATCGACTTTAACAAAACAAATAAATCATCATCAAGAATATCCGCGCTTAACATTTCTATTATTTATATTTTTACGGAAACTCGATAATAAGAGTTTTACTACAGGTTTGCTTTTCTTATAATTTGATAGTGAAAACACATCTAAAAGATGCAATACCGTTTCTAAATATTCCTTAACGAACGATTCAGTTTTGAAGAGTGTGTCTGTCACGAAATAACCGTTGTTCTTGGAGAAACAAATCTTGTGCTGAAATCTTTGCGGTTCCTTCGACAGGGTGTCACTCACATTGGAATAAACCAACGGAAGATGTTAAATACTATCCGGAATATGGCGCCGCATTGGGTCCGTTGTGGGGACTTATTAGCTCAATTTAATAATACGCTGACCTGGGGGTGAATTTCGTATATATCTGCGATGTCTTCCAGACCGCATCGTTACCCTCAAAGACAGTTTAAGAAGATAGTTTGTTAGAAAAGGAGAAATAGAACTTTTAGTATAATTATTTGTAAAGTTGTTATATGTTTTAAATTATGGTTTCATTGGAGAGATAATGTTTTGTTTTATTTCGTTTCTAAATTTCGTTTCATATAAGAGATCGTTTTTTGTTATAATTTCGTTTCATAAAAGACATTGTTTTTGTTTTTGTTTCGTTTCGTGATTAGTGTTTTGGTTAATTTAATTATGCGATCTCTATAATTTTGCATATAATTAATATCATGTTTAATTTTTCAAGACCTTGGTATGTGTAGGCCTAATTACGCATTTTTAATACTTTAAATTATAGTAATAATTCACACTAATAATGACAATTCTAAGCAAAGTAGTAGTAGTTGTTGTCCATGATAATATTAATAATAATAATATATTACGAATTTGTAATTTACAAAATATTACGGTATATCTTCATCCATTATAATGTTTTGGAAGATACTTCCTATTTTAACATTTCTTAATATCAATGGTAAGCATATTTTATTTTTTCTGTTTTGTTTTCTGAACCAATATGATCCGAGTTAAAAAGTCATATACGACATCACGTTCAAACGGATATCGATTATGTAATATTCGTTCAATTTGAACTAACTGGATGCCTTTCAATACAGAATGCTGTCATCTTCAAAGACGCGATAATGAGTATCTAACTCCGGTACGAGTAATAAATAAACCAAATATTCGTCCTAGCAGACTACGGACTATCGATTTTAGCATTTCTTGTATTGTAAACGAGATCTAGCCTCAGCATTAATTATGACTGATGTTCCTTCGTCGATAATTGATTCTACAAACTATAGATTTACTGTAAATGTGATTAATTTTTTTGGTGTGTGTGGTGATGTGTAGGTTTTGTGTTCGTTCTTGTTGAAGCAAGTAAATACATGTAGCGCCAAACTTGTTTATTTTTATCTGACGGTTATACCACATACAGGGTAGGCTTATACGTCATTCATTTGACTTCCCGCGTAGAAATAGTTCTATTATTACTAATGTTTATTGTAACTATGATACATGTTATGGTAATCAAATATGGTTGTTTAAAAATATTCGTCGTAAAATAAATATATTTCTTTTTATGTATTTTATTTCTTTTTAATCTTTATTTATTGTTGCTATGTAGATCTAGGGTACATTTGTATTTTGAAATTGTTGATGTTTATTGTTAAACATTTATCTTTATGTAATAATATATTTCGTGACTTTTAATACATTTGAGTGTCAAACAATCGGATGCTGCAGCTGACATCTATGCTAATCCTTTCTATACTATACGGTATTCGTTGGAACAGTCTAGTATGTCATTTCACGTATTGGTACTATTTTTACAGAACACTAAATAGAGAAACTGTCGTGAAATTGTTACAATCTTCCCTCTTGTGGTAACATTGTCAGGACTAAATAGTGACTAGGGAAATGTTACGCTATCGGGGGGAGTGGAAGGAGGAGGTGAGAGATGAGGGGGAGAGGATGGGAATTAAGCAATGCTATTCTCCGTACAACTCAATTTGACTATCGCGTTACCGTGTTTAATTGGACCTTGGGCTGCTATGCTGCACGTTTTCATTCCGAGTTGATAGTCAAGGCAAGCACTGCTAACTTATCAGCTCGTAATAAGTGGTATGATTGTGTTCTTTCTCTGTGTGCATACTGGTCCCGGAGGCGTGATGCGCTGCTCTCTGCTTTGCCGTTACTGTTGACTCCCCCTGAATGTGTCAATGAGTATGAATAATAAATAGCCCCTGTGGATGCATTACTTTGAATGAAAAGCATACAGGGGCGGTATTCATATCCAGTAGTTTTTTAAGGAACTGCATTTAGTTTATTGTGTCAGTATTTGGGATAATGTTAATCTAATTAAATATACTCTTTTTATAAATGTTATGGACAGATAATGTTTGCCTTTTGTACTATATTCAAATAGTATGTGGTGTAGTTTAGTTTAGTTTGAATTAGCATCCATCCAGCATATGTCCTGGGTTCGTATTCTCGAAACTTTAGTGAGAAAATAGCTATTTAAAATTTCACAAGCAGAAAACCAGTTAGGACAACTCCTAGTACTTACGAAGTTCGAGAATACGGGCCCTGGTATTTTAATTTGTCAAAAATAGAAATGTATTTTTCCAACATTTCTTTTTATTGCTCGCTCCAATATATGTTATTCTTGATTACAATGTATACTAGTACTGTTAACTAGCGACGGCACAATCCCAAAGTAAGACTTACTAGTTGTATGTTTTATAATACATGTACCGATACCCACGTTTTGCAATCAATTATGCAAATTTGCTTATAAATGTTGTGTAATTGGCAATTTTTATTTACTTAGGACATTTTTATTTTCAGGTCTTGGTCCAGGCGAAAATCCGGAGCGAGCAGGTGAAGTGTTAGACAGGGAAGGTTATCAGCATCAAACCCCGAGGCAGAAGCGAGTTCGAACCTCATTTAAACATCATCAACTGAGGACGATGAAGTCATACTTTGCTCTCAACCATAACCCCGACGCAAAAGATTTAAAACAACTAGCTCAAAAAACGGGTCTCTCCAAAAGAGTACTCCAGGTAAGATCATTTTAATTCGAATTAAAATTTTAAAAAATAAAAACGAAGTAGCACACACTAACACAAATAGCGCCATTTTAACCGTCGGGTAGTTCAAAAGTTCCCCGTTTTTAATCTCTCTGCCCTTTTTTTTAATGAGGACGGTAACTCCAAAAATCAACGTTTAAATTTCTCAAGAATTGATACAACTCGAAATTCAATGAAGCCGCAGTTTATCAAGGAATGTTTACTCGAATTCAATAAACAGAGCGTCTATAGGGGCACCACTTCAGACCTTTGTGAACGGAAACACGTGACAAGAGGCAGAGGTGCATTGCGGGTGCGGACTGGAGACAAGAGGCCATTGTAGGGAGCTATGTCCCCAAAACAAGTCGTGCAAAAACGACCAAAAAATTCGGCGGTCTTCTCCAAAAGTCGGAATGAACCGCGCTCATTTGTTCAGCCGTTGTTGCAGACCACACAAGCTTATACCGAAGCGAAACACGTTTGCTTAGCGTAAATGTGGATGTTTGTCCAGTATCGTTTTCCACCTACCTCGTCCGTTATGTACCTGCATGTGAATGAGGAGGGTCTGAGAAGGGTTCCTTGCGCCCCGATGGCGTTTTCTATGGCGGTTTTGTTGGGCGCCAGTTTTGTCATTGTTCTCAGCGACACCTTTCGGTGTTTACCAAGAGAGAAAGACTTGACTAGCTTTAAAGTTCATTGAAAGTCGCCGGCATCGAATTTGATAAATATACTACTGTCCATCATAAGAGAGGATGATGTGTTATGGTCAGAACACACGTTCATGCAGTTTACATTCATATACATTTTCCTTAAAATGTATGTTCGTGGATCCCGGAAGTTTTTAAAATAAATATTGTGTTAATTATTTATTTATTTTCTAAATAAAAAATAATATGTTGTGGCTAGTAAAAATATAGATCCATATGGATGTAATCCATGTTTGATCACAGCAGTTATTCCCACTGTTTTCTTACGGGTTGGTATTAACAGCTGTATACGGGTACGAGGCCGTGGTTTGATCTTTGTTTCAATCCACAACCACCGCCTCTTTTCTTACGAGATGGGAGGGTTAGCACTTAGGGTTTATGTACCCCTATGGACCCAGGTTCTTCAAATATTTACCGTCCCTCTTACATTCCAAAAATAGATTTCCCGTCGTTTTTGACACGTTCCTAGTTTTATACACACTTGTCCTTCAACTCCGCGCATCGCAGGCACGTTATTCTGTTTACATTTTTTCTCGTCCTGTGCTGGTAACTTCAATGAGCAATTCAGACCGCTGCACCGTCACACTCGAAAGTGTCATGTAGTTTCAGAAAAATGTGAAAAGGCTGAGCAAACCTATATAAATATCAGAAACGAAAATTGAAAAGGTAGTGCGCGGAGCTTATTGATACAAAGGTGTATTCATGTTTCCCTTGAAAGACATCATGTACAAGACTACCCTGGAAGCCTCCCAAAGGACCCCAATGTATGCGTAACTTCTTCGGAAGTATTCAATAGTTCAAATAATATTAAGTAGGCTATTTACTGACTCGTTGCAGTTCATAAGGTTAATCTATGGTATAATTGCTGGTCCGTTTATAACGCCACATGGATATAGCGCTGATGACGGTATCAGATTTCTTGTTTTTAATAAAACTTCATCAAGCGTAACCAAGTGATGTCATGAGTTTTAGGGAATTATTACTTTTAGATAACGTTTTTTTTTAATTAAGAAAGGGACTCCACTTTCTATTGCCTTGAATATTACTGAATTGTATTTGCGGTATGAATGATATAAGTGTACACTGTAGTAACTTAGTATTTAACCCTTGGTATTTCACCCTTCTTGAAATGTTAATTGAAAACATTGTTCAGAAATGTAAGCATGTTTCAATGTTTCAGGTGCCGTTTCAAACGCACATGCAAAATATCGAAGTATTCTAAAATACAATCAGAAAATGTTTCTATACTTCAAGTGTGCACAAATATCGAAGTATTCATAAATGTAATCAGAAAATGTTTCTATGTTTCAGGTGTGGTTTCAAAACGCACGTGCAAAATATCGAAGAAACCTCCTAAAGCAGCAGGACTCCGACAAAGGTAACACGAACTCAGTCGGGAGTCCGAACGGAGACAAGGCGAGCGATTCCCACGACCAATCTCTAACCGACCTCTCCAATACTCACTCTCCAGCGGGTTTGTCGGACATCAGTTCTAACGGCTCCCTGTCGGACATCCAGACACCCGCCTTGGACAACGACGGCGGAAGTAACAGCATTTCCGATCTGTTCTCCAGTTCAATATCGTCGATAAACTAATTTTATCCCTTACGGTTCCCCCGCCGACGGAGATTATTTGAATTCATGATATATTTTGCTATTTATTGAGTAACTGTAAAACTGGTCACGTTTGTATAAGTCGTTGTATGATATGTTTTGTTTGAACGCCGTTGCGAGAAGACGGATGGTACCAAAGTTCTGAGATTGTGTGCTTATCGGACGCGGTCGTGAACGACATTCAGTTTTCACTGCGAATACGTAGAAAGTGCTAACAATGTGAAATATGAACAACGGACCACGTGCTATATACTTGGCATATGTATCGGAATGAGTCTATATAAGTGCTCGGAAACATTGCAAACCGGAATTGTGAAGACTTTTACACAACACGAAACTCCTCGTACAAATAACTGTACGGTGCCCGCTGTACGTATGGCTGTAGAAACACTTGGCGTGTCACACCTACAGTGGAGGAAGAACACTAACTGCTCAAATATGCGTACACGTGCATGACATGCCTTGGGAGAGCCGCCATCATCTGTCTACCGTTCGGTTGGTTTTCAGCCACCAGAAACGTGTCGTGAATAAGCCAGGGATGCGGTTTCTTTGTATTTTTGTGGATACATCGAATTAAATCGGGCCGTGGAACTTCTCTTTGAACTGATCGCAAGCATATGTAACTGTGGTGCATCTACTCACAAGATGGCCGCCTGCCCCAGAGTTCCTGGTTGATACAAAAATCAGAAACACATTTCACGGCGAACTGGCAACAACTGCGAGATGAGGGGACACCTTTTAAAAATCAAGGAACATTCCATTGGGCTGTATAAATAGCAATTACATTATTATCAAATGATGACTACCGTGAAGAATAAATAACTTGGTGTAATGTACAAGTTTATGGCCCTAACTTTCTACGCATTTCTTTTTCAGCAAGTTGTTATGCCACAATTTTATTACTTTTATTCGTATATTTACAGGAATAAATTTATTCTGTGCACATATATTCCTCTGTACCGATGTGTTAAAAATGTCAAGAAATATTTATATGTAAGACATGTTTAGAAAAGGTTGAATACGGAAGGTTATATATATATATAGTGATACTATAAGTTGTCGATTCTGCGGAACTGGGTACATTTCCGGAAAAGCCTGTGTGTGTGGGTGTGAGAGAGAGAGAGGGCTGTGGGAGAGGGAGAGGGTTAGAAAGAACGAGAGAAAGACAGAAAGATCAGTTCTCGTGAATGTGCGTGATGGTACACATGATGTGGGTGAGGGGGAATCTTTTTTTTTTGTTGAGAAAAGCAGGCGTGAACGTCAGGGTGGCTCACAGCTGGGTTTGCGGACGTTTGGTACAGAGGTAACACCGGCAGGGGGAACTATTCGAGGAAGCAACACGGTGCTAACAGTATTACCTTCCCTTGTGGTGTCCACATTTTCAGACCAGAGAGCCAGGCAGGTGCACCGTTTGCCTTGGCGCAACAAGACGCCATCACGATGTCTAGTTTTAGAACGGTATTATCCAATATTAAAGAACCAGAATTATTTTATTGAGCCAAGCAAACTGGGTATCGTTTATCGAAGCTCTCATATCCACTATGATACAATAGCACTCTCGTAAGTACAAGTTCCCCCGTGTATTAGAGATGGCTACGAGAGTCGTTATGGTCTCGAAGTAGATATGAGAGCTACGAGACACGATACCCTGGTACATTCTTTTGGTTTATTCACTGAATTGAATTACATTTCATCATTTCCGTTTGATCTATTTGAAGGAACTTTGTTAAATTGGGATTTAGAGCCGCTTTCAAGATTCACAGTTAGTACTTAATTCTAGACGTGTTATTATTCAAGAATTAAATAAACTGTAGTGGTCATTCTACTGGTGTATGCAATGGATTGAACTCCTATATAGCTGCTCGCGTGTTCGCGCACTTCCTTCTTGGCGCGAGATTGAGAAACCAAAAATGAAAACCGAACCGTTTGGTGCTCGCGTGTTGCACAATTCCTAAATGGAGATTACGAACACAATTTTGAAAAACGAACAGTTTGGAAGGCAACGAAACTTACGTTTGTAAATTACGACGTCTAAATGCTCAAACTAATCTTGTAATTAGAAGAGGTGAGAAAGACCAATAGAACTAGAAGACCTCAAACCGGCTGTAGCTCATTAGAAGCATGTAAAGAACAAGCGGGAGGACAGCGTGATTTTTATTGGCCGATATAAACAGCTGACGTATCGTCTGCTACTTCCCTCTTGGGCGTGGCCCCGATACCAGGGACATTTTTATGATGCACTTTGCACCTTAAGCTGTCGTCTGCTCCGAGAATGGCGATTCCTCCCGACATGTGGAGCTCACATTTTTATCAAAGTAAGGAGTATCGGGTGTTATTAAACAAGATTTCTCTAATAAGTGACCTCGACTTTACCTTTGAGGGGAGATAACTCTCGATAATTAGTGCCGTGTTTGGTTACAGACGTTGAACCCTGGCCTCCCTCACCTTGGCAAAGATTTCCCCAAGAAATATTGATATATTGTTCGTACTATAGTGTAGTCAACGGAAACGACCTGCATAAAAGAACCATCATCGTGCGAGACGCCATTTCGGTATTAAACTACTTGGAAGTGAAATCTATTTAGCATCAATCTATTGGAGGGATATATATATATATATATATATATATATATATATATGTCTCTCCAATACATTGAGTCCGATGCCTCCCGGAAGCAGAAATGTCTATAACATTATTCTAATTGACAATATCAGCCAATCACATTTCTCGAATTATTTACCCCGATACAATGCACGTGCATATCGTGCTGTCTGTGACGCTTCCTCTCCATCAACGTTAAAGCAACGTTGCTCCGCTTTGGCAGGTGATAGGTCGGAATTTTATCAGCTTTAATTGATATGTCAAAAACCTACAGATATTAATCATTGGCCAGGTTAACATACAGGCTACGTATTTTCAACACGGTTGAGAAGTATAGATCTTTTCTGCCACTCTCGTGCTATCCGCTACGAATGCCCCATGCCTGATAAGAATGATTATTTAGATCATGTCTCTTAAGTTCGTATGATTTCATCTCCGTGCAGAAGCATTGCCTCGTCGTAGCTTACCCACCAAGTTAATAGACAGGCGGAAGTATACATCTGTGTATGAATTGATATGAATATTTACGCGGGAAAGAACGCTTTCATATCGTTTCCTCTTTCTGCGAGTGTTAAAGAGCGAACCTCGCACCTGACCAAATGAAATCTAAATATGGCAGCTATCTAGGAATTCCGATCCATGTTCGTCTTCCGGTTCAGGTTTTATGCTGACAACTGTGACAACCCTGGTATTGCGGATCCAATATGGCAGCCATTGCGAAATTCCTCGCAGAAGGATTTGGGCATCTGTTTTCGTTTATCTAACAATCTGGGTGCCATTTTGGAAAACAGTTTAGCCAAACAGAAACAGTATGGGCGCTGACTGTTGGATAGTGTATACGTGATTCGGCGTTTTATTTTAGATTTACCTATGAGCCTGTTTCGGATTAATCTCGTTCCACATTTTACCACTTTTAAGAAATTATAGTCACGCGTCGGTCTCGCATTTACCAGAGGCAGCTGATAAGTAGAATGTCTGATCTATTAGTCGATAGATACATTTACCAAGGATAAACTCCAGCAAGACACCCCTTTTTGCAGCACATTCCTGAGCGGAGCTTTTTAATATGGGACTATAAATGTAAATTTAAACATGTCGTATAGAATTGTAGCACTTAATGTTAATGTTATGCACCTGGATGATGCATGTTTTCTGTATGATTTCAAGTACTCTTATCTACAACCTTCCATTTTCAATACTGATATTAATTTCAATTGATAATTAACACTACTAAAATTGACAATTATTTTTGCTGATATATATTTTCGCGGAATATATTTTAATGTTTCCCGTATCTAAGTACTAGTATATACTAGTTTATACTAGTAAATGTATTAACCTGGCATAGAGGAGTATATGTGCACATACGATTCAATTTGCTACTTAATTGTTGTTGAATTTACTATTGAGAGTATTGTTTTTTAAATCAATATTACACTCTATTAAATGTGAAACCACGATTTAAAGAAGAGCTGTATTGTACATAATTTGTATGAAGAAACGTGTATAATTATGATTATTAATGTTCTTGATATTTGTACTTTGCAGAGGGCGTGTGTGTGTGGGGGGGGGGGGGTATTGTCATGTTGTTAGTGGCCATAACACAGGGAATAATTCTATATAATGTATACATGACGTCATTGCGTATTTTACATATTTTAATTATTTACAGTACAGTTCAATTACTCATTTTCCAATTAATGTATAGAAGACAATTTAACGATTTAAGCATTGTTATAACTACAATTAATTAGATTATCAAATATTGTGTAACACGTATGTTATAGTGTCCAAAGAACATGAATGATCTAATTATAGTGATTTATGTCTCATGTCGTCATCAGTTTTGTTGTCCTACGTCTTTACATCAGTGCATTATGTCAGTGTGGCTTGGACTACGCATCGTCTGTTATAATTTTATGACGAATTCTTTACAGTTTATTGACTGTACATACATCGAATAAATAAATATGTTTAACAGATAACGTATCATTTTTCTTTCGTAATTTTATGATGCAATTGAATGCGGTGACAACTACATGTAATTATGAAAGGTGCATTTGCTGACGGGCTTAGGCCTATACTCAGAGAGTATGAACACATTACGAAGTGACCCTGGTATCAACATCAACTGGGGTGCGTTCAATCAGCACAGGGCTGAGTGAGCCTCTGGCATAACTGGTTCCCTGTCCCACGTACGGTTCATGCGACTATTTAGACAAGACCTAGTTGTGTAAGCGGGTCACAAGTTTGTGTCACTTTGAATGCATCCCTGGTGCTAATCTATTGTAATTATATACTGAGAGGCACAAATAACGCAATTTTACTTTTGATTTACGATTTGTTGACTACAGTATTGCTATAATAATTTGAAATTTTGATATGTTACATACTGACTATTTGCCTTTATATTACTGTTCTTTCAACTCTCGTCTGAGTACAGAGTAACCTCAATAATTACGTGAATTGCCGGTGACTCTCAATGGCGCGTGTGTCCATCGCATTATATGCGAAAATTAAAAACCTCTTTGAATGGTACGGGCACTGATGGGGCATCTCCTGTTTCCACGTGTGGCTCTAGCAGTGGTTACAGCTTTTTGGAGTCGGTTTC
>JAUTBX010136307.1:5832-19044 GCA_032361465.1 Lepetodrilus tevnianus | reverse complement strand
AAATCAAAATTCAAATAAATGTACACTGCCTTGTAAACTTAAATCAAAATTCACATATAACTAAACGACCTCATAAATTTAAACAAAAATTCAAATAAAAGTAAGCTGCCCTGGAAACTTAAATCAAAATTCACATAAAACTAAACCACCTCGGAAAATTAAACAAAAATTCAAATAAAACTTTTAACAGCCTTTGTTTATTGTTCTCCACAGTGACTGCTATGCAAGGACATCCTGTGACATTTGCCTATTACTATTCCGGAGGCTTGTTGCACAGGCAGTGAAATGTGACACATTTGCTGCTTCAATCTTGGCTTGATGAGGTATGGGCTTGAAGACACATTACCTCCAGCTATCTCATAGTCGGATGCCCTCTATCTATATTGGCTGTGCTTATGCTGTTAACCCCAGGACCTTATGGGATGCACTGAGCAAGGCTCATCATATTAGCTGCCAGAGATGTAATACTGTGGTGTATATGGTACTAAGGGTATTTATAAAGATACTTTAAGGGAATTTTACGCTGCAATTTTCTTTTTAAATGCCACATTGCTGCATAGAAGGTTAGATGCGTGGAAGTATTGATCAGTAACCTATCTGAATGAATATAAATGCTTCAGTATTAATCTGATGAATTTAGTCTCTGAATGTCTATAATAGGAGTGATCATGAGGATAGAGTGAGTGAGTGAATATGGAGTTTAATATCACTGCGGGTCATGAGGATAGAATAATTAACAAAATATATTTTGCATATTATAAATGGTTACTATATATAATAATAATAGTAGTAGTAGTAGTGTTTGTAGTAGTAGTAGTAATAATAATAATAAGAAGAAGTTGATGAAGAAGAAGAATGTTGGGAATAATAATAATAATAATAATAATAATAATAATAAGTAATAATTATAATAATAATAATAATAATAATAATAACAACAATAATCAAGAAGAAGAAGACTTTGAGGACAAATATGTTACCCAAATTATGTGTCTATTATTGTATTTCCTGATAAAATCATATTTATTTGCCTGAAAAAAATATAATATAATTCTATTCTATGGTACATTAAGTGCACACACATGTAATAATACTAGCCCCAAAGCTATCATAATCTACATTATAGTAATACCATTTTCCTCAAAAATCTATTGTAATCCATTTTGAAATGCTAATGTTTGCCTTGAAGCTGTTCTGACTTTCTGTGAGATATGACCATTTGCCTCAAAGGCAAAGGAATCTGAATTTAATTAATACAATTTGATTCACTGATATTGATTTTCAGGAAAGCACTTCATTCCTAGTCTTATATAGAGCCAGAATCAGAGAATGTGACCGAGATATTTCCACAGAAATGGTGTTCTAGCGTCAGGAGTTACTGTCAATACTGAAGCCAGTCAGGCCCGTAGGTTACAAAACATTTCTGAGTACGACTTCATGCTAAAACTAAAATTTTATGTGTGGATTTGTGAACAGAATTTTTATTTGAGTATGAAGTCATACTCAGAAAGGTTTTGTATTTTTGGTAAAAAAAATAATTGGGATTTAGAGTCACTTTTAAGATTTTTGCACTTATTAACCTCAGGGCCAGATGTTTTTAATATTAGAATGAGGAAATGGATGCAGTAATATCATGGGTGTGTTAGAGATGTGCCACATTCCTATGATGTACTATTATACTGTTAGTATAAGCAACATTGTCATCAACTCAGGCCAGATGTGTCTAATATTAGAGCATGAGGGTGTGGATAAGGTAACACCATAGGTCTATCAAAGTGTGCTGCAGTCTATGATGTACTAGTATACTGTTGTCAGTGTTCGAAATTAAGAAGAAGAAAAAAGGAGGGTCATTCTCCATAGGGCCAATGTTAATAGAGATAAAATCTGTAATTTGCAGAGGGTCACCGATACCTTTAACATTGCAGCTTTTCAAATGACCCCCCAAACCCCCTTTAAATTTGAACACTGTGTTGGTATTAGCCATATTATTATTGACAATATTTCTAATATTAGAGCAATAAGGGTATGGTTAACTCTCTCCATGCTGGAGGCAACCAGAGTTGCCTTAAAGAGCAGTGCCTGTGTCTAATCCACCAAGGATTATCCATATTATAATTGACTCAGGGGCAGCTATGTTTAATACTAGAGTAATGAGGGCACGGGTAAGGTAACATTACAGGTGTGTCGGAGTTGTACTCTGATTGCTATTATACTGTTGATATTAGCCATATTGTCATTGACTCAGGGCCAGCTATGCTTAATACTAGAGCAATGAGGTCACGGATAAGGTAACATTACAGGTGTGTCGAAGCTGTGAAGCATTCCTATGGTGTATTATTATACTGTTAGTATTACTGTGAGCCACATTGACTACCAGAACAGACCAGAATTATCTACTTAACTACTGGAGAGCAGTAAGGGTGCCTGTTATGCTATCCATCTGACACACATAATATGACTGCAATAATAATTCCACAACAATATTAAGTATAATAAAACAATACCTTACTGTCATTTGCCATGGTATTACCCATGTAATTGCAACATTTACCTTAATATATTGACATTAATGCCATGAAATTACTATACTTGCTATCCATTCAATTATTTACCATATTGCATAGGCAATTTCAATTATATGAAGAAAGTATATTTTCTATTTTGGTCATCCTACTAACCCACTATCCATTGCGATGCTTTACAACATTGCATTGGCAGTTTCAATTAGATGAAGATAAATTTATTTTCTCAATTATTTTTTCCACATAGCACATGCCAATCATTTCGACCCATAAACACACGTTATCATTTGCAATTATTTACCATATTGCATTGATAATTTCAATTAGATGAGGAGAGAAATATGTTCTCTGTTTTACCCCCGAATATGGTCCAGTCATTTGTACACTCGGTGAATCGGTGAGTCTGTGGACTGACAGTGTAAGATTGGCCTGACAGTGGTGCCTGTGGACACCTATACATGTGGACCACAGAGATCAGTCTGCCATTAGCCTGTCATTGATGTCGGCACGTCGTGATGTCAGCATGACGTCAGCCAGGCAAACTGTGTCTCTGGATAACTGGAATACACTTTGGAATACACGTGCTTGGTCCCCTGGGGCATACTACTGGTAATGGTGGGATAGAGGGGAAGGGGAGGGGAAGGAAGAAGGGAGGAAGGGGGGTGAGGTCCTTGTCGTGACAGACATAGTTCATCACTGAAACTCTGAAGCTTATGCTTGTAATGGATGTCATCTCTGGAGACAGTTTATGAATTTGAGACGACTATTTCGAGAAGTTATTTTTTAATTTCAACTGAGAACAATGACCTACAATGCTTTGAAAGCCTTTGGGCGATATCCCCAGTCTTTATAGCACTAATTCATATTCATATTACGGATTTAATGGCGACATTTATTCTCCAGACTTAAATAGTTATTACACCATTCTTATGCATCTCTTGAAGGATGTATTTTTGGATAATTTCTCAACAAAATAAATTAAGTGCTAAATATGCATGTATATTGTGGTAAAGTTTTCAACCAACTTATGGAACTTAGCTTGGAGAATCTGATGGCATTTTTCTTCAAATTCATCAGCAAGTCTTTGAAGAGTACCTGGAGCCTATAGATGTTTAGGAATTCTTCATTGTTAAAATAAAATAAAACTAAATTTATATAAACATACATGTCCAAAAAGGCTAATGGCAGTTACCTACAGTAAGTAATTAAAATTGTTGAGTATACTAGTACATATATTCAGTGATCACTGGAGGATGGTAATTCACAATAACAATAAGGAATTTAGATGCTGTGAATTTACAAATGGTTAAATCTCCACCTTGGTTATACCATTACTATCCGTCATGTGTTAAAGCATGTCAGCTCTTTGATAAGAAAGAATTTCTTTTTCCTATGCACATTGTACCCAAGTGCGAACAGAGTGATATACGAACACCATATGGAATATGCCAGATGAAGAAGTTTTGTCCCATAAGACTAGTGTATATGTCCATTGTTTTTTACTGAAGTATTCAAAGCAGAACTTTTCCCTTACTCTCATATAATAGAAACAGTATACCTCAGTATTCAAAAACCATACCCTCTCATTGAGTTTTTAAAAGATTTAGATTTTTTAATAAATAAATATACTAGATTGTATCTCAGTATTAAACAAACATACCATCTCCCTAAGAATAAAAAATAAAAAATAAAATAAAAATTAGATTTTTTAATAAATAAATGTACTATATTGTACTAAAAATATGCAGTTGCGAGATAGAAACATAATAAACTATTTATATTTTGATATATAAAAAAAAGGGTGGAAAAAGGAAAAAGAAAACTCCAGGAAATTACTATTTCCAATTCTGGTAATAACTTCTAATGTCAGAAAGTGCATGGTCACACATCTAGACAACAGGTGATTACAGCACGGACCTCCTCTAAATCCTAGGAAGATAGGGAAACTTTCCCCTGTCAAAACTAAAGGAACTTCTTCCCTGTAGGCAAGTAGCTCATCCATCAGCCCTGACAGAAAGAAGACAATTTATTCAATAAAACAGTAAGGAAAAAAAGAAAACAAACGGGGCATGTCATCTAGAACGCAACGATACATCAAGACAAATCAGAGAATCAATACGGAGTTGGCATAACTTGTACCCAATCCCTTTCTATTGCGAATAAAATATGTTTAAACTAAACTCGGCCAACTCCATCTTATCCGTTGTAGCATAGGTATACTGGAAATTGAAATACAAGTATCGTGTTCAGTGTAGTAAAAACACACGTACAAGGGAAATGGGCATTGGAGACTAAATAGCGATTCTATAACCCATTAGGCCAGTTATTTCCAGGAGTTACAGGTTTATCCTAAGTTGGCATATAACTTGTACCCAATCCTTTTTTATTGTGAATAAAATATGTTTAATTCTCTCCATGCTGGAGGCAACTGGAGATGACATAAAACAGCAGTATCTGTGCCTAATCCAGCAGGTAGAGGGTTAATCTAGTTATTTGATTACTGACCTGATTTTTTCAACTTCGTAAAATAAAAATCATGGTTTTGATTATATTCCGCCAAACAGTGTACGAGTCATTGGAAAAGTATGCTTGGCTAACTACATATATATTTTGTAGCATAGGTCTACTCGGACTGAAATACCAGTATCTTATTCAGTATGTTCATTGTAGTAAAAATGAATTAATTTATGCTTTACGCCGCAGCGGGAATGTTTCACCCATCATTGTAGTAAAAACAAAAACAACATGTAATGAACATAAATTGTGTACAAAGAAATGGGCATTGGACTTGAAGACTTAATAGCAACTTCATGTAACCCATTATAAAGCTCTTCTCAATGATAATGCTGAGATACGTCTCGAATCCATGCTGCCAACGAGGCAATATGGTGCATTAACTATCTCTCTGCTGGTTTAGACCCTGCCACACCTCTTTAGGGCATCTCTGGTTGCCTCCAGCATTGTGAGGGTTAATGGTCTTCTTCCTGGTGACGCTCACAGTTGCCCTATGAAGCAGAATGTGTGACGTTAACCCACTCCCTGTTAAGATTCATTACATTCGGAGCATCCCCAGTTGTTCCCAGCAGGGATAAAGTTAACCCAGCAGGGAGAAAGTTAATAGACTACGTGTGGTTGTAGAAAAAAAGGGTTAACATACTATATGCTTGACAACTTACTGTAGCAAGAGATGTGTCTACACACTGGATACGCTTCTTAAACACCATTTGATTTCCACAAGAACATAACAAACAAAGCCTATATACCATCCTGCCTAACACAAATATACATGTGTAAATGGTGAAATGCTACACCAAACACAATCCTTCTGATATTACAATACTAATATCAGCTGATGCCAAGTGGGCCTTAGTGTATATGTGTTGTATTGGATTCATAAATTACCCACCGTTAAATATATCCGGCGTGTAAACACAATAATCTGTGGATAAGCACGGTCATTTTAGAACACACCATAATCAGTACAAGCGACTGAACAAATAGTAGACGTAAGTATTATGACGGTATGGTTTTAGTACTTGTTGCTGTGTATGCTATACCATTGATTATGATATGCAATGGAAGCAATATTTACTAATACATGGAACTAATGGATTGTTAATCTGAATAGGTTTCTGAAAAGAATAATAACAGTAATAAAAATAATAATTATAATACTAATAATTGTAATAATAATAATGACAATAATTCTGAAATAAAAATACCGGGTATAATAGCAAAAATAATAATAATAATAATAGTAAAGTTCTGTAGTCAATGGGAAAATATTATTAATAATAAAAAAAAAAAATTAATAATAAATAATAATAACCTTCTGTAGGATGGGGGTAAACAAGCTATGTAAAATAATAATAAATAATAATAATAATAATAATAATAATAATGATGATGATAAATAATAATTAAAGTACAATTAATGTAGAAATGGGCAAACAAGCTACATAAAATAATAAATCAATTGCAACTGGAAATGGCCATAATTATTACATTAATAATTGACCGACAGGAAGCTCGAGACCAGCATATTATTAGTAAATCTGTGAGCAGCAGACACAATAGCATCACGCTCCCCTCCAACAATAACCCTCAGCCACAACAATCCCCACACTGCCCATATGGCAGGTACTTGTCCCGTGTAGACTGAGCCTAGTACACTTGTCACAGCATCATCCTCCACCTATATATCTATCTATACTCCCAGATCATTTGCATCAGTTCGTCAAACACCCCATTCACATATTCCCAATCAGGAAGAATGTTTTCTAATGATAACAAGACCTGGGTTTACTATACACATGTGGGAGCAGAAGAACACTATAACTGAGGTCATCCCAAACACAGTGACCCACGATAAAAATAACTCGTCACCCTCAGCATTGAATGAAGGCGGGAGACTCAGCTAGTGTTATGAGCTTCCATGGTAAAAGCTGGTTCAGGTCTGAACTGCAGATTCTGCTAGTGCTACTACTCACCAGTGTCCGGTATCGCCGTGATTATAGCCCTACACTCCACCCTAAACCGACTCCTCTCGCTCTGTGTCCAGCTGTACGTGCTATATGCTGGTGGTAGGTTGTGGACACTATCTGGTCTGTCAGGACAAGCCTGAGGCTAGATATACGTACATGAGCAGTCTTACCTGTTGTTATTGACGTCTACTCCATTCCAGGGGCAGTAATTCACCCAAGACCTGGTTGGGATCGGCGTACCCCCTACAACATAGATTCCAGTTGTGTCTGACTGATCTCCCACAATAACGTACTCCCTTCTCGCTCCACACGCTACATAACACTGGCCCACTGGAAGGCTAGGCTATACTCGCTAAGGCAAGGCAGGCCTTTCAATGAAAACGCTCACTAGAGGTCAGCACTGTTCTACCTGCCGGCCTGCTACATGCACTGTGGTGTGTGTGGTGTGTGTGTGTGTGGTGTAGCTTTCACTTCCGTCACAAGGTGTGGATGAGGACCACAGACACCGCTGTCAACACCACGGTCTTTAGCCGTACAATACCCCCAGACACACGGGAGTCATATCACTGACCGGTATGGATCTCGCACAACATGGCTGCAGTAGGTAACTGGTGGATTTCCACGGTGCGAGTAATATCCTTCTACTCGGGCTAATTTACTTCATCTGACTTTGCTTTTCCTGTCTGAGATTACAAGCAGGTGAGAGATGCTGACTTCACTGCTAGGGAAGCTGCTTGCAGACTCCAGAATCACAAGCTATTTCCCAGGCACTAGACCTCTAGGGAGTTTCAAGCTTACTTAATGCTACGATTAAAACTGCAAAAATGTTCTACTGCCAACTCACTATTGACGTAATACAAATGCATGGACAAAATTTGTTTCAGGTAATATTCTTATTAATATCTTTAGCAGTTGGGGTCATTTTGTAATTTATATCTTTAGCAGTCAGGGTAATTCTGTAATTTATATTTTCATATATTAAATTATTTTAAAAAAATGTTTTTCTCGTTGCTAGAATTTTTGGTTTGTAAAATAATTAACATTCACGCATAGCTCATTTTGTGAAACATTAACAATAAATGACAGTCTTAGCTAATACAAATTCCAAGTCAACAATTATATGAAAATATGTATACAGCATACCATCAAACATGGAGAAAAAAAGGATTTTAAAAAAACCCCATTTAACTTTAAAAACATTGATGCAATGCATACATGGATACTTTAATAAAAACATGAAAATGTGAGAGATAAAAAATGTCAAAAATTATGTTCTATTTTATCATTATGGAATTTGTTGTATACATTATTATTTCTTTTTATAAATGCACACAAATGCACACAAATTTCCCCCAAATTATTAAAATGACAAAATGTAAAAAATATAAAATAAATACTGTTTCTCAAGTATTATGGAATAGCTCACATAAATAACGCATGCATGTAATGCCAGATAATATAGTTTGCCGTGTCAGTGGTCAGTTAGCATCTTCAGCATGCTTGGCAGAGTCTGCAATCACTGACCAATGAGCAATTACTACAGGCGTGGCCAGCCGCTCATAGTAAACACAGCTGCCTTGCCATGTGTGTGGGTGGGTGGAACAGCTGAGCAGCATCTCAGACATTCCAGTGTCAAGTAGACTTCATCTGTCATGAATCCCTGCTGGGACTGATATAGCTATGGTTTACAGTGTATGAACTGTGAGGCTGGTAGATACTGGGAATAGTGTATGACCTGAGTGGTGTAGATATCATGTATAGTATGAACTGTAAGGCTGGTATAACATATACTGTGTGTATGAACTGTGGGAATGCATGTAGCTATGATCCATATGGATGATTGGTGTATTGCAATGCACTATGAATGAACTTTCAAATGTGAAACTAACAACTGTGCTACATACAGTGTTCAAAATTACTGCTGGAAACTTACTGGCCCGAATAATGATCATATAGGCTTCGTACTAGGCTGTGCCACAAATATTATTCTAGTTAAAATAGTCTTGATCACTATATAATATCCACCATAAACCGCTAAACATGCCTGGATTTCTTGGAAATACAAGAACAAATATGGTATATATCTTCAGTGACTTCACATAATAATAATCACGATAATAATATACAATAACATAATCTATTTATATAGCACTGAATTCCAGCCAGGCTGCTCACAGGTGCTTTAACATTATACCTGTCCAGGGAGTGGTGAATAATACCAATACCAATCAAAAGAACCGATATACAATGATACCCTTACCATCTGAACCCTCACCATCTATATATAGTCAGTCTAGTTAGATTGTGCCTTCAAGAGTCAACCCATACAGATTGCTTACAGATATTGCCTTTCCAAATTGCTTTATGAATACAATAAGAAAAGAAAATTCACAGTTGTAAGATGTTTCGTGCGGGCATATGAAGGTCATTTCTCTGGATGTATGTATTCCTTAAGGCATCTTGTTATCATCACCATACAGTGATGGCAATCTTCATGTTGTTTTCAAGGTAGTACTACATGGTACACACATGCTAGTACTTAATAAGATTTAGTATCTCACAATATTTTGTATGCACTCAACAGAGGTCATAGCCTTAGAGAGAGTTGGCTTGTTTGAAATCCATGAAAAAGTTGGAAAAACACAACTATAGATGTAATCCAACTAAAGCCTGAGACTACTGATATCACAAACTATATTGTTTCATGCTCTCGTACAATATGAATGTTATGTACATTTTATTATGCTTCATTGAACACTCATAAATTATTCAGGCACAAATCTATATTTAGGCGGCATTAATTGTATTACGTATCTTGGTGTTTTGAGTCGCTTTCAAGATTATTTCACTAATATTACGACTTGTCAGTTTATTAGGGTAGGAGGAAATACCACAACATCCGTAGCGCTGAATATTGCAGTAAACCTGCTGGCACCAATAGACAAAGGATGATATCTGCATTGCCACTCTACAGACAGTACATCCTATAAATATCCCTTCAGAAATGTGATAGACAAAGGATGATATCTGCATTGCCACTCTACAGACAGTACATCCTATAAATATCCCCTCAGAAATGTAACTTTTAGCAACCTGCTATAAGTATGAGTCCATTGCATGAAACACGTTTATTGCTCAAATACTTGAGAATCTGGTCAGGTAAAAAAAATAATGATGAAAGGTTTTCGTGCAAACGCATATATTTGTAGCGGAGTTCCTAAATCTTGATATATGATCAATTGTAGCTACTCGTGTTCTGAGCAACATGACCCACATCACGACCCTAACCTACCGAGATTCAAGGATGTCTTATAACTGCAAACTATATTCTCAAACTTGTCCATTACTCATAGTTGTGTCATCATGAACCTATTGCAATGGCATCTGTTACAAGTCATATTCTAGCAGTTCTGGTACATATCTTCCTTGTGGGTATATTTAATAGCCACTTTATAGGCATATTCAATTAATAATGCATATACCAGAGGTAAACAGACTTACGTCAGTAGTAAGCACAGCCCTGGCATTGGAAACAGCTAAAAATAAGGCATTACAATGGCAGTAATACACTTACGCTGGCAAAACTTCAAAAATAGTAGAGCGGATGTGCTCACTAGCTGCATGTAGAAACACCTCATTCTAACATGGATACAAACAAAAGTATGTTATTAAGACCTTGATATACATAAACTGTAATTATTATTTTGAAGATTGGCAGAGAATTATCATCTTTGATGTACTAAATGGTATAATAATACTAATAATACTACTACTAATAATACTATCATAATAATAATAATAATTCATAACAATAATAATAATAATAAGAAGAATATATTAATATGGAAAAAAATATCTCATTGTTGAAAGGATTCTTCTACAAGATGCAGCTCCTCAGAAAATAATCAAAAGAATACAATTTAAAAATGTTTTTTTTTTAGTCATGACAACACATACGGAGCTTATTCATTCATGACAGATATCATTCATGACAATAACCCATAAGGGTCACTTGAGGTTAACTGTCATGACAATGATGCATGACATTAACTGTCATGAGAATGACCAATGAGATAAATATTTACGACAGACAACACTGTCATCGCTAAAACAAGAAACTCACTAGTACTGAAGCCGGATGGCAGGGCACCAGATCAACAGTACATAACCTTTTGCCCAATTATATCCCTACACTGCTTTCCACAAACCAGATTGGGATTAGTCTAATGGAGCTCATGATCGCGTAATCTCATTAATCCGGCGGTCATTTTTAGAATACATCCCGCGTAATTCTCTCGGGGCATTACGTGGTATTTCGACATTGGTTAATTCTCCATAGATAATCGTATAACATTGTGAAATATCTGGGGAGTAATCCTAAAACGGGAAGCAATGATGGTATACACTTAACAGCAGAGTCGGCAGCTGTGACATTCGAGGCAACACATACATGATCATTGATATTGTGTATTGACATACAGTTATTACAGAGTCACATCACTAGCGGAAACAGTTATGTGACGAGAGGAATATGTAACTAAACGGATCGATGCAGACCGACGTAATGATTGAAGCCTTGATATGTATGCTCAATAAGTCGGGGGTACATTCAACAACAAAATACTCTCATTAGTGCGTCAATAGTAAATTGGAAATAATAAGATAAGCAATGCGATGGACTGGACTTTCTTGTTGGATCTTATGTTTTAGTTAGTATTTAACATTGACATTTGTTTTATTAAATCCAATATTGTCTGATATTGTGGTATACTAGTATCCATGACTATCTCATTGATTTTTAAAGTGGTACAGGTTTAATAATAATACATGTAATTCTCGATAATATTATTCTCTTTGGTGTGGAATGTATTCTCCTGGCCCCAATTGCTATGGAATGATTTTGATTATGGATTCATGCTCCTCAAAGTTTAGTTCACAAATCCCCATACACAATTTGAGTTACAATTGTAATCAATATGCTTCGTAACCTTGAGTTCTGGGGCCATTGCTCACAACAGTTGTAGCGCTACAATAGTTGTAACTGGACTCCCGCCACAATAGAAAGCATTGACCTTACAATAGTTGTAGCTACAATAATTCTGAGCAATGGGCCCCTGATGTGCTGGGTAAAATGATGACAACATTTGTCTAGCAATGAGAGCATAATTTAACCTTCTGCCTTCTTTAGACAACTGAAGGTGCTCTAGTATCAAGAAGGGGGTTGTCCTTAGTTTTACTAAACAAAAAAACATCAGTGTTCACCATGATGCGAAAAACCTGCATATTTGACATTGACTCTCGAAATAATGCATTATACAGGGTCAAAAATAGTATTGGTGTTGTAATTTTGCTTTGGGTGTCATTTTGACTCCCTAATTTGAAAGCCTATGGCGAAACTCTGATGAAGCAATGCATTCCAAAACATGTCTGCGCATCAGAGTCTAAATCATCATTGAAGCTCCCGCGGTGGACACAAGAAACATCTATGTTATTGGGCAGACTGGCACAGTGGAGCACAGTGGAGCACAGGGCAGCACAGACAGGGGAACTACAGATGTGAGAGATACTGTTGTCAGGTCTGTATAAGTGATCTGGCCAGCCTCCAGAAAGATTAAAGCACCTGGTCCCGACATGAGAACATTATCGATCATAATATGGCCGGAAAAAATAATCAATGATGAAACGCTACTCTCTACCACTGGCGTATAAAGTCTTCGGTTCGCCAGACGGTGAACATAAACCTGGTGGGTCTGTAGCTCACTTGTCCTTGTCCTTGACCTTAAGTAGACATGACATCAACAGTGAGTGAATATGGAGTTTAACGTCGCTGCAGGAATCTTTCACCCATTTGCGACGATGACATCAACAGACATGGCAGTATAAATAATGGAAACATGCAACATATGCAGCACTGAATGTTGCAGTAAACCTGCGAGCATCAGCTGGTACTGACAGAGTAAGGATGATATCGGCAATGCCACAGTACAGCTAGCACAATCCTATCATGATTGCATCAGAAATGTAACTTCTGCCAACAATGAAACATGGCTCCTGGGGCAGCATTTAAACCCAGTTTTATTATAGAAAGTGAATAAACAAGGTGGTTATACTGAACTCTGACAACTTTATCATTGCCAGTATACACTTTATATTCAAGGCCACCAATGAAGCCAGTAATAGACATGTATATCACATTTAATAGTGCT
>JAUTBX010136085.1:0-19060 GCA_032361465.1 Lepetodrilus tevnianus | reverse complement strand
GTTCTTCATTATCGGCACTCCAAGTAATGCCCATCTCAGCGGGCAGTCGTTCTGTCACATGTATAATTGATAACCGGTAAAATTAGCCGTCGTTTGTCCATAATCATTTTGTATTCATAGCCTCTTGTAAATATTTGATGTTGTTATAGGAAAGAACTTGTAATTTCCCTATAGTATCAATATACATCAATTAGAGTTGTATAGATCCATTGCGGATCCAACCCGGAAATTGTGAAGAGATCATGTTGGGAAATGTATAATGACTAGGCCTATAGCCACTGCCATTATATAGTATAGTGTTCCAGTTGCCCTTCCGTTATAACTACGTCATATATGTACCCACGTATATTTGAGCATCACTTTGCAATTTACGATGAACATGTTTGTATTCAATGTGTACGTATTATTCGGAAGCAGACATATTCAGTAAGACTACCGTACCTAGACCTATACCTACCGTACCTAGACTTGGTCTGTATACTATGCTACGTCGTGCATATAGTGGTGAATACAGTAGTCTAAATCAATCTGCAATAGGCTTACTAGGAATAAATGTTATGTGGACAAATATGGAATCGATCTCAATTACAGTGTGTTGCAACATTGTGCAAGGTATGGGTTGAGCAGGTGTATGCTCGCTGGTATAATCAATGTTTCAACAATATGATCACGCACATCTGCGCCTCCATACATTATGCAGTTATAAGGCTCGTAGTCATCTAATGGGATGATGTCATGTAACTGGAAAGTTGGTACGATGTGGCACTTCATGATCATGTCCTAACTTTCCAGAATGTCTGGGTACAGAATAGCTGCAAGAGACAAATGACTGCAAGAAAGACTGCGGGCTTATTCTCGAAACATTCTTACGAAGTTCTTATCCTAAGAACAGTTCGTAGCCATGCTATAAGATTCGTTAAGAACTGTTCTTAGGCTAAGAGGTTCGTAAGAACGTTTCGAGAATACGGTGTAGTTCCCATGTATTCCTATATTATGCTTTTGATTTGAATCTATACTAAAGGTATTGGCAGAATGAGCATTATGTAAGCCCAACTCTCTTTCTCCAGATCTACTCATCAACAGAATTTACAACAGACATGTATTCGTTGTCGATATGTGATTTTATTGCAACTAATCGATCCGAGTGACGGATCAAGACAGCGACTGGATGAACACTATATAGAGTGAGAATTACAACACCGCTATGTTCTATCACCACAGGACACTTACAGCCACGTTCATATCAAACCATATACATATACAGATCTGTATACAGACTCTGATCAAACAGAGTGCGCAGACTCCGCTAGGCACTTCCGCCTCCGTTCCTTGTTCTCTGTGTGGCATTGGTGGTAGGAACCTAGATAACATTCGACGTTTCACCAATAGGAAGCCAGAGAAACACGTGTATCCATAGATAATAAATGGCGGCTTCCAATACATGTATTTCAAGGTACCATGTTGTCATTCAAGCAACTCTAATGTACGTTTTGTGTACACTCATTACATCCAATCTGTAGATAGGTTTTCCATCTGTTCAATATCCGAGAGTATCCTGTGGTCAAACTCCATTTGTATTTGTAGAGTAATAACACTTAACTAGGATCATAAAAAGAAATACACCATAGATAAAAAGTAATGTTTTCTTCCTAGGACTACATACGCACAGCACGAGAACAACGTCTATTTTACAAGTGGAACCAGTTATCTCGCTAACGAGGTAATTATGCTAGTGTTGTCTACATCTCGAGACTGTTCGCGTGGTTCTGGGGGCATGTAAGACCCCTGTTACATACCTCCGATTCACAACAGAACAGTGCCATTGTTGGGTTGGGTGGATGGCCACAAGTCACGGTGCATGTGTTATTTTACAATTTTCCATAGGAATTTGCGTGAATTAATTAGTTTTTTTTCAAAATGTTTGGTATTGAAATAACTTTTGAAATATAGATTCAAATAATATGTTCATCTAGATTGTGAGAATATCGAAACATTCAATTGAATATGTAAGGTTCAAATGTCGAATATACGTACTGTTTCAACAGTTTTAAGCTGTTTTAAGCGAAATGTGAGTTATGCATCACCTATCTGTGTCCAAGGAAGAATGTTTCACCCAACGCAGCAACAGCATGAAGATGAAATATGGGACAGTACACGAGACAAAATATTGGAATTAAGTAAGGCTACATTCTATGATGTGAAAGAGTATCGGGATGGCAGGGTATGATCTAGCATGGGCAGTAGACACTACACGACATGTCAACAGGTCAAAGACCTTCAAACTGCCACGGCTGGCGTCATAAAATATCTGAGACAGTGAAAGTGTCTACCACTTTTGTCTCAGTATGTAACATGTGATAACAATGTCTAAGTTTACACTAGTAGCCAACAACATGCACATCAGACAACTTTTTGAGTAACGTGGCAGGCTTTCGGTGACGTCATTTCCGGTCTGTCATGATAACAACAAGAACAGACATGCAAAGTGATTATATATTGATTACAGTTTAAAACACCCATTCAGTAAGTCAGATTGGTGCTTTTGTTGCTGTTGCGTTATGGGAAGAGCCGGAAATGACGTCACACGGTCGTAGGCACCGCCAGATCGCCGTATCGTATCACGTTACGTTTACTCTATGTACACTTGAAAGGTAAAGAAAATACAACGTGATTGATGTCCGTCATGTATAAACAACAAACACAAATAACAAAAGTAACCAACAACAAGTTCGTGTTTCCGTAACCAAACATTACTGTATAACAAGCATTGGGTAATGCTTATTTAGCAATAGGGTAACGTATCACATGCTCTACCTCCTGAGAAACATCACTACAAATGATACGGACAATGGGTACACAATACAGAGTACTCCTGTGAAGGGAGTGTCTGCATAGAATACTTCTTTACTCGACGTAATATTCCTACGCCACGCGCATGAAGATGGTCCTACGACAACCAGAGCTTGTTACTCCGACCCAAATCGTCAGATGTCCACGAGTGACATGGCCATTACATGCAACCTCCATAGCTGTGATATAATATAACTGAACATAGAACCGAAGTAGTAAGCCGTGACGTCATTAGAGTGTCATGGATTCATCATGGCCAGATTAAGCAGGTTCTTGTCCACGTATTGGCCGTACACGTGTGGGGGGTGGGGGTGGGGGTGGGAAGAAGGGTGGGGTGGGTGCATTAATTGAGATGGAGACTTGTAATTGGCATGTACTAAATAGTATGTCCATCGTAGACGGGTTTGTTGAAATTGTGAGTAGTAATGGTACTTATGTGTAACTAACTGTTATAGCGCCTGAATTGCATCCATGATTGTGCTGACCTTGGTGTGTGCTATACGAGTAGTTCAGGCATATGGATACAAGGATAGGCCGTCAAGCACGGGGTTTGCATATGCTAATATAAATATCAATATATAATGTAAATCCTTAGCGGAATAATGACTTCCGCTCGGAGGGGGATTTATTGATTTATATTAAAAAATTGAGGTCAAATTCATCATTTGATTTCACGTGAATTACCTTTCCTAAGGACTGATAAGAACATTATCGTGTTGCCACGTTGTTAGTGGTAGTCTAGCAAACTCAAGTTGGGTATACAGGGCGGGGATTTCTGGATCAGGATTGGGGCAATGCGGACGGGGATGTAGTGATATGGTGATACTTATCACAACCAGAACATTCGAATAGACGTACATGGAAGTAATCAGCAGGACTACATCCCTACTCTACAATTACAAACGGGAAGTGTTCTATTTAAAAACCCTTACTTCAATGAACGACGCTGGTTATGATAGAATGGAGGTCATTCTTCAGGGTGGTATTTCAAACTAATCGTATCCAATGGGTTATGTTCTTCTAGCCTTACGTACTGTTCAGTAATTGAACGTGGCAAAATGTGAAGATTATATCAAATATACTCATCTTACTATTATGCTTAATGTTCTTACAGACCAGGCGAGCATTCTGTTCTAACCAGAGTTGTCATCAACACATCTCGACATATCTATATCAACCAGTAAGTTCATTTGATTATATAACTGTAACATAACTGTAACATAGCATTGTTCATACAGTTCATCCATTCTCCAAGCATATGCAATCTGTTGTCACGTGTCCTTCTGTACACTGAACTGTGATTGGTTGATTCCCTCCCGCAATGTTATTGATGTTATCACCGACGTCCTTGCCTTGCACTTATTATCTGATGGCTCCTCTTGCATGGAAGCATAGGATCTTAATGGCGATGTTGTAACCTATCTGAGCTTGGAAGAGAGGACGTGATATTTACATACCGGTATATGACACACCGAGCACATCACTTTGACACTGGATAAGGTAGTTATTCCTTGTCTCCACTAGACAGAATACCCCCACGTCCACTAGCATTCCATCATACATGTTATCCTTCAACTTGTGTTATAGTTCCGCACTGTGACCGGTCATATTCTCTTGTACAACCGGCATAGCCATTCATCAAACAATATATGCCCAAGTCCATGGGAAATGGTTAATGATGTACAACAACATATATCTCCTATACGTTCACAGGGGATTGAATGTCGTTTCCGTGATGTCTGATCCTGCCTATATATAGATTCGATAAAATGCATAAAAACAAGTGATTGTCATGACTTGTTTTGTGAATGGTCCACATTGGATCCATTGTCTCGTGGTCACGTGGTGATCATCATAGTATGTTATATAATGTTCACATTTGACAAGTTAAGGAAAGACAACTTGGCGTTCTCGTGCTATTGGTTCCGTCCATTTGTACTATTCCATGTTAGGTTCACCTCAATGGAATATCCCGAGTCCCAGTTCCGAAGTCTGCCGGAAATCCTCAATGTCATTAACGACAGAACATCTCATGGTTGGACACCGATCCTACCTCGAGACACATGGATCCATCGGATAGGATGTCCTCGAGATCTGTCCTCGGAGAACTGACACCAATGAAGCATGACCTAATCTTAATGTCCTACACCGACACGATGTCCTGTACTGACATGATGTCCTATAATGTCCTATAATGCCCTATACTGGTGCAAGCAGCTCTAGAAGCAGAATGGTCCTGACGACTCGGAGTAAGTAATGAGGAAGCATCTATCAGAACGACTCGTGGCGCCTGCCTCGTGACAAATGACGAGAAGACACGAGATTTACACATCAATAATAATTAAGAGAGATCACTCTGAACTGAGCATGCTGATTTGAGCTTGAATCTACATGAGACAACACATTCCTTTGATATATAGGAATCTACAATTAGTGCAATGATAATGAACCTTGTAACACAATCTGGTTCATGCTAAAACACAAAGCAAGCTCTAGATGTTAGACTAGTGATGGCAGTGATGCGCAGCTCACCGACAGTTTCCACTGTTCCACATGTCCGTACTGGCTTCTTCCTTAACGTTTAAAGTTAGTTTAGAAATAATGTTTACAATACCCATTTGCATTTCCACACTATAAACTAAACCACTGGACATTTGATATAACGCGTGTCTACTATAACGTTTATTATAGTATAGCCGTGTTGTACGACAATTATCTTTTTACATTACAACTGTTCAATAATAAATAAGCAAAGTCATGCTTCAAAAAATACTCTGCATCCCTGAGCCAATGTTCAATAACCATTCGAGTCGTTCACAACGTTAACATACGTTAAACATATCACCAACTGCATCACCGCTCGACTCTATCTTTGCCACAAACATCTACAGTAAGACTTGTTCTCTGTTATGCTTGGCTTTGGAAACAACACAACAACATGTTATATCGTCATACAATGTTGACCCTCATCGGCTTCTATTTGGTATACATTATTTGTTCAAGCATGCTCTAGAAGTATTTATATTAGTTACATATATCATACCTAAAGAAATACGTTATTACAACTTTTCTTGAAGATACTATTCATGCTTTACTTGCATTTCATCACATTATATTATAGTTGAATATAAGCTATGGACGTAATTCCTATCGTTATTACAGTATTAAATATGCTTAGTTATGAAAGCGATAAATCTGTCATTAAATCCAAAATTCGGAGCACGGTGGAATGTGAGGCTTGTCACGTGACCAAGCAGCGACGTACTACGTGACCTTGACAAAGCTTCATGGTGACGTGAGAGAGCATCTTGAAATTGTAATTCATGACATATTGTGACGTACTGCTAAGCATGCGATGATAGCGGCCTATATCTGTACTATGTTTGCTAAACTTGCATCACATTCATGTGTTGTTAGATGCCAACACAGCCCTGGATGTAACGTGGAATCCATGTTGGTTTCTTCTGTGTGGCCTTCACCTTGTACACAGAATGTAGGTCACTGACTCATCCTCGTAACCACTGAAGAATTCTGGGAGTATAATACGTTGCTATGGCGACAAGCAGCGCGGCCTGGGGGTGAGGTATGGTCATGGTTCCCTGATTACACATGTCTGTGTCGCAGTGGCAATAGTTGAAGTTCACGTTCTTGGTTCCAATCCTCTCCAAGCAGCCTATATCTCCTAGGGAGGCACACTGACGAATTATCCGATCGTCTTCTTTAACTGAAACAAGCAAATATCAAAATGAATTCTTGGATACAATAATAACAACAACAACAATACTAATAATACTTACTAATACTACTACTAATAATACTACTAATAATAATACATTAATAATAATAATAATAATAATAATAATAGTAATAAGCAATGTATATAGCGGCTATATAGGATCTAGACTAGCTAGTCAATGGTGCTGAACAAAAGAGCAATAACCTATGTCTTGCAGTCAAACATGCATAGGCTAATGTTATACATTTGCCAAATATGATTGGTGTTCTGTGATTATGCGTTAATCATACTGTAATATGGACATTTAAGGCCCATTCAGTTGTTGCATACTTACATTTTTGAACCATCTTTCTGCACATTGTATATGTCTTATTCCCTGCGAGGTCATCGCATTTCTGTGCATACAAGTAGTGCGTCTCCTTCGGCAAGTTCCGGCAGTCATCGCCGTGGAGGAACGAGTTGCAGATGAAACACTCAATTGCTAATCCTGCCAACATAAGAAACAATAACAGTCTTAGTAAAGTACATCGGTCTAGAGATTCCAGTGATGTATAACACAATCCACGAGACGAGGTACGTATAGGAACTAATATCCCGCTCCATTAACCAATCAGAATTCGATATTCTACATACAGAATCCTCCATGATCCACGAAAGTAGGCTAGTTCGTATCTGATCAGAAAACGAGGGCCATGCCAACAATATTTGAGATACAAACATATTGTTTCTAAGTACTCGCAGGTTTACTGCAACAATCGGCGCAGCACAGTGCATCTGATAAGAAGATATGTTACATGCACGGCTCCGCTATGTCACTGTTGATGGACGCACACTCGAGACCAGCGTTAGAACCAGAAGTCTTTCCAGATAGATCACTAGAACATGCTCTTTATAAATGGACTATTTATTTATTTATTATTTATATATGAACATATTCAGCATTTTGTGCATGCACCTCATAGTAGAACCAAAATGGCTAAGTTTCTAAGAGTTGTCAGCATGGTGATAGTCAGTACTATAGGAATATATGTGCATCTATCAACATATACTTTTATTTTATTTTATTTTTTACCTTGACTTATTAAATGTATAATGTATTATCTGTATTATTTGTTGAGGAACGGTATTGAAAGCTGTATAGCTTGGTTACTAATCCTCGTTCATGTGTGGATACAAATATGTTTAAAGCACATACAGCAGACAGAGGTACCAGTAATAACACACCCTGGAGTCCATCATTGGAGGCCTTATACTATCATGAGAAGTTCAACATTACACTTACATCTACAACGCCACGTTGAAGTTGAAGGTGGAAGTAACACGTTGTTCATTATGTCAACTTATGAACCTACAGACTACATATGAACCATTGACGTTGTGTTGAGTAAATACTTCGTTTGACCCACTGTCGCTAAAAGCTTTGCATATATTATAATCTTTAAGTGCATGTTATGCGAACATTGGAATGCTTCTTGTGTCAAGTTCAATATTTCAACGGGAGACAAATCTGATCAATACGCAGACCACTAATCAATTAAACTAATAACAAGGCAAACATCGGTTTGTATAGACACACATGGACACACGGCCAAGTGCATTAAAAGCGTCTATCTCGGGAACAGCATGGAAAGGTCAGCACCTAACTATGTTTGGCTAAGCGTGAGTGGGAATTGCAAGGTGGTCCAAACATACCCCCGAGATTGAGCCTGTCCACCGCCCTCTCAGGGCACTGCCGGGGAGATGAGGAACTCGTTCAGCGTTGTGTGAATGTCGGTCGAGGGGACACGCGATAGAATTCATTAGATTAATATCATAACCCAGCCTAGCAACAGCATGCGTAGTCGATGCCGATAAGGCCGTGACCGTAGCCGGTATCTGGAGATCAGAACATCATCGGTCTTCGTCGGTTTTATGACTATTCCATGACTGATGGCTAGTCATAAATCAGAAGTATGACTATGTTTACAAATCCATCTTGCATGTTGACTAGAAACTATACTATCAACGTATTGTATATCAGACACCGCCATTATGTGGATATCTTTGAATTAATAGTATTCCAAACCAACGGAATTATTGTCGTAATGCTAATCGAAGTCCACGATACACTAAGAACACAGTAATTATTACTACAGCGTGTAATTCTGGACCTAGAATTATGAAACGTTTGGAGTACGATTTCATGCTTAGCTCAACGTGTTGTTCATCAATCAAAATATATAATTTGAGTTTTAAATAATAGCATGAAATCGAACTAAAAGGCTTCGTAATTTCTGAGCCTGATGAAATGCTGTATTGACATCCCATCTGAACCATTGCACAAATCTATGCGTCCTTTGCTGCCATTCGACCTTGGGTTTACATTCATGTCTCTAGGTCACCATGTCTATCCAGAAATATCTCCGCGGTGAATTGCTTACAAATTAATGAACGGCAGGTATATATACACACACGTACAAGAGAGATCGATACAGAAGAACTGCGCTTTCAACTGCCGAGAGTAATCTTAGCTCTACGCAGACTAGTGATAGTGATCAAATAATTGACACAAAGCTAGAACAACAACGATATCAAAAATCGATTAAGTCACTTTACGTTTTAGTATTAAATCAATACATAGATGTTGTCTGGTGAGTTGTGCCGAGTCTAGCACTGCTAATATTGGACACGCGTTGAATGCAGCACAGCAATGAGAATTCATGTTGCTGAATTGATGTTCTCAGACTAACATAGAGATGGTGCTAGTCTCTTCTCGGAGCTGTTATGTCATGCTATACAACCAGTGTGTTCATATAAATGAATTAAACTTAAATCCATATTAGGATTGTTGTTAAAGTGCAATATAGGGTGCCTGGAGTTTAAAGCAACATGGCTGATGTCTCCATCAATTCACCTGTTAGATAGCATTATATGTTGGGACACGAACCGGAACAACGTCAATGCATATTTTACTAAGATCAATGACAAGACATGTTGATAACTCTGCAACATGAACCCAGTAAGAGCTATCTCGGGTTGTGTCGCATAGAGCCTTCTGCCACTCTCACAGAAATCGCATTACTGAATCTCTGGGTTACTGGAACGTTAGTAGATTGCAGCTGCGGGTAATCGGTTAACAGCAATCTCCTTGGGGTAATACTGTAACCGAGTTCGCGATCGGAGGTTAGGTCGGAGTAGCAATGGGAAGGTGGGAACGGATGGCACAGCTAGTACGAGCATAGTTATAGCTTCAAGTGTATTTTAAATGGACCACCCATACAGAGATGGGTTATCCAGTTTGGTACACGTCAGAACACCGCCACTCGCACGTCCATTAAATGATTACATTTTTTAATTTATTAAAATGTCCTTCACTGTCCATGAGAAGAAATATAGTACATGGATCAAGGTACTGGATCAGCCTTGGACTCGGGTTGTACATCCAGATAAAACATATCGCATAATTAGAATATGTTTAATGTGATTATACTGTCTCTTACTATGTCGATAAACTTCAGAAACGTATGTATATTGAAATAAAGCATTCATGTACATTGATAACGAGAAGCAAGTATACGAATGTTCATAGACAGTAACATGGAACAAGACATGATGTGTCAAGGAAACATAAATGCTTGCAATGCCTGTATACACGTGTAAGTATGGGCTGTATTCCAGGAACGTCTGCTGTGATGCTGTTTCCCATGGAAAGGTATTCCCAGTAAGTAGATCACCGAGGGGCTTCTGATAGCGGGACATGGCTATTGATTATCTGCTGAACATCAAACAGTGAGTCCTGCTGAATTATGTATCACGTGATCGAAACATCGAGAGCCCCGATCAGTTCATCTAAGTGGAGTAACCTGACGCGATTTCTCGCTACTTCTCGCTACCAATCACGTGATGTTCGCGACGCCATTGTGACCGCACCTCCTGAAAATGTTCAACGGGCACGTCCAACTTAAACCCGTGGATTTGGCAGACGGCGATTCTCATGCGTAGGCAGAGGAAGACGTCACTATCGCAATAGTTGAGCGACCCTACAATTCATTATTGACTTACCGATGATTAAACCACATAACTGACACTCACTCAATACTAACAGTGACGCTTCCGTGTGTAGACGTTACCCGACATGTATAACGTTACCATACCAGAATATGATGACAATGACGCATACTCGCTATATATGCAAGCACCTCAAGAGTGTAACACTGTAATATTACCATTCAAAGAAGTGTCCAAATATTGTTCATCTAATACAAGCCGTGTTTCTAAGGGTACTAAAATAAAACGACTCTCTGGATCAATAGGATTGCAGTACAAAGTACATTCTCTACACCTCGGCATAGCCTTGCTCGTAGCTCACGTGGTAGACATGCCACGTCTTGTAGTGGTATCAGCATCCACGCTCCCCGCCTATACGACGACAGCGTCGACATCTTTATAGTTTGAACATAAATACCACCAGCTGGATTTGATAAACTAATTTTAGAAAAATATATTTGCAGCATCTGTACATACAACTCGACGATAGTATGTCTACTATTGGCAATACATAGGCAGCATACATGCCATGGCTTGATAGACTGAGTATGGGCATGGTTAGGCTGAATGCGGTTTTACATGTGAGTGATGTCTTTAGTTACATTCTAATAATATGTTAGTAAATGTAAATGTACATACTATCATAATATATCTAGATACATGTAAGTAAAGCGCCCCAAGACTGAAGAACATATGTCTACTACTATACCCTACTGAGAACCATATGGCATATTGAAGTACGGTATTTACCTACAGAAGACAACGCTCATTAGTCTTAATTAGACGAGTTAATCACACTAGCGTGGGTGTTGAAACTGGGACCAGGCGATAAGAATTTGGTAAACACTCCCAACCTGTTTCTGTTTTCGCGAAGATAAACAGCACGTCCATTTTTTTTACTAATGTAGGCCTATGCGTCCTTGTCTACATCGCGATTACGTACGAGTCGGGAATGCATGTATGTGCATTAGCGTGCGCACGTGCGTGATGGATATGATAGGAGTCAGGGTGGTGTGTTCTAGCTGTCCACCCACAAACCATCCACACCACATCCACATCACATCCTAACTAGATGAGCCTCCCTTTATATGGATAGCACATACCAATATCTCAACTAAAGGTTCCCAATTTCAAATTCAATACGTGGGCATGCCATATACATATTCACTGGGACCGTTAATAATTAAAATATCAAATATCATAAAATACCATAAAATGTCATGCCTGTCAGTACAAAGACATCACAGTGTAGGGAGACAATGGAATGTCTCCTCGTCAAGACCCTCGCTTGACTTGCAGACAAGAACGAGGTAGTAATTTCGATTTCTTTTTTACTTTCGTTTTATTGACTCCTCACACCGGCGTATTGATTCCTTCCAAAAAGTATCGAGTGTGGAGTTCCATAAATAACACGTGACATTATCAGAACGTCCTACACGCTCCCGCGTTCCAGTACTTCCACGGATTCTGACATTCTAAATCCTATATTGAATTCGACGTTAAGTTATCACTGCGCACACACTCACTAATTAACGTGGGAATATAATTCCAATGAAAACAACTGTATCTATTTGAAGTAAGTATCATGGAATAATCAATACGGTTGGCGACTCTCTTCAGTAGTCATGCAAATAATTCAACACTCCAATCAAAGTTAAAGTTAGCGGGCCTCTGCCGGACCTTAGCTGCTGGGCCAGAAGTGTCGTGATGACTGTGGCTTGGCTTCATCTCATATTTATACAGCATCCATGACGTCTGCAATTGGAGAATTCTTATCTTATTTGGCGTAAGAATAGTCGGTACAGTGGAGAAGCCCATTGCTATCCATAGGCTTAGCTTCTGTAATGCCTAAAATACCCAACATGTAATGCAATTCATTTAAATACAGCCATGCTTGTTGGAGTTGATTTACAGACACGGCATATGATAGTTATGATGTATCAAACGCTGTTTTAAATAGAATCACGAAGCTTGGAAGTAACATAATTATTATCTGTATTGAAATATCTACGGAATCATAGGTTTTATTGATAACATAAATTATACATCTTTCAATATGTTTTTTACTTGCTGAAAGGTTTTCGAAAATTCCAGATGTTTTTCTGTATAACGTGTGTTTATAAGATAGTGTCTGGCCTGTGAAGTAAGGAGTTTTTCTCCCTAACGTTCAAAACAGAAACTTCAGGTGCACATACTTATAAAAGATTTAACGGCTTTGCTTACACAGGTCACAAAGAAATGTCAGCCACTGTGTCAGTAACTCAGCTATTTCCGAGATGGCTCTAGCGCTTATTCCGCTGGGAGTAAACACACTAAGTAACTAATATTCAAGCCACACGTAGACATGTAGTTTGAAGTGGAGTTGGCAGCAACAGGCTGCATTCGTTATTAAGTCTTGAATTGTACCCATTCCAGCATACGTCAAGGTTTGTATGTGGGCACATAGTTATGGAAGACACTGCAGAGTTGATTGCCAGACACTAGGTGTTAATAGGTGTGCTAGCAGCAGGGAACTCCCCGAGACGATTACCATGTACCAGTCATGGTGGGTATTCCATAATAACATTTATGTTGTTTCGTTTATCGCTTCATTTCAAAAGAAAATATATAAGCTATTCACCTAGTCTTTGTAACCCAGTTAAATAGTGTACGAGAAGTAAATTGATACTAAACTATATTGTTAAGTTGACGACACAAAGATATACTGAGCATATTTATTAGCGGTGGTAACTTCTATACCATCCTCAAAACACCGGCAATTATGACTACTGCACCTAACACCCGTCAAATATTTTACGTTAAGTTAAGTGTGGTCGTAATACATTATATAGGAGCCAATGCATGCCACTGTTATTATCACGTCTCCATAGGCAGAGTTGGTAATTAACGTAGCCCCTATCTTATGAATTACTCGTATCATCAACATCAATTCCAGCCCACATACCCCACTGGCACTGTGCGATTCGCCAACACCCCAGCCCATCCACACATCTATATGCACTAGCACTCTTAATCTTAGTCTGTGTCACACCTTGTTCTAACCCAACTACTCCTATTAAGCAAGTCTAGATTACTGGAGAACAAGGGTAAAACATTTCAGGGGCTCCTTTTATATAAATGTAATACCAATCACTATACGTTATATATTATTGATTTACTTTAACCCTCTGAGACTATGGCTAGTTTATCCTAACCCACACATAACCACTGCCGCCTCTCCAGTATTCCAGTATCGTCCAGTACTCAGTACTACAGTATTGTCCAGTACTCAGTACTCGGTACTAAGCACTCTGGGCTCATGTCTCACGCAGTACATTATATAACAAGCTGGATCAGCATTTCTCATGCACCGACAACCCGGAATACCGGGTATATCCTATTTACATACATTATACATGTACGGCTGCTTTACACACTACCAGAACCACCTCTCATCCATACTAGAGTGATACTATCATTGGCATCAGTAGCATACAGATAATCCATACCCCACTGCCATGCATTATCAGCATGCCTATATGTAGGCCTAATCCCAAAACACAATTAACAGACACACACACGCACTTCACACTTCACATACGAATGTCATGTATCATTGTCAATCATATCGATTGTCAATCAATCATACACACGCACACTTCCACTGCCATGTGTCTCACCCCACCTTATGCCCCACCTACTGTTATTCCAGCGCCACCGTCCCATTCCTCCTATCTTAAGCAATCGTTTTCATCTCACTTGATAGGTTTAAAGTACTACGCCTGAAAAGTACCGTACTAAATCACCGTCTCTCTTTATAGAGCAGATTTCGATTATTCCCCACTCGAGGTTCCCATCAATACCACCTACACAGCGGTGGATAGCACGACCTTCAAGCAAAACCATGAAATTGTCTAATGCATTTCGTGGACCAGCAATCACATACATTCACTAAATTGAATTGCATTGAATTGCATCGAATTGCCAAAAGATATGGCGGCGATTATTTACGAGCTATTTCCTAGACAAGACTTCAGAGGTTGGCATACATCTTGTGGAAATCTTCTTATCGCGAAAAGGTTGTGCGAGAAACACCATCCATATACCGTAAATATGTATATGTTTATATTCGACTACAATCTTCATCGTACAGCCTACAGATATTCATAACAGAGCTCGCGTCACATGGGTGTAGGCGCTCTACTACACCTTTATATGTGCATGCCGACGTGTCTGTACTGCGCTCACCAAAGTGGTGGCGACATAGTATAATAATCCTTTCGTTCAGCGAAGTGCTGTTCCGACGGTTTCCTACGCGCACCCGTCTCTGTGTAATGGCATCGGTGTCACGGAGCACATTGGTGCAGATCGATACGTTCATGATAGACGTACGTACGTACGAGTCTACCTTGGCGAGGACTGCCGGTTGGTGACACCTAGGTACCATGCAGTAAGCCTACATCAGCGATGCTCCTCATTCAGTTGTTCCATTAAGTCTAACACACGTAGGTGTATCATTCCCAGACCCAGGCCACTCAACACGATACAAGATGAACTCCATGCATCTGCATCAAGAGATGAGCTTATAAAGACTGATTGTTTTCTTTAAGTGCTAAAATTATTGAACGGCAGTTCAAATAACAGTTGTAGCACAGGCCGAAGCGACGACATAATATTTGCCGATTCTGACCAGCTCAATACCTACAGTACAGAGGGCATCTGACGTCGTCTCCGCCCGGCGTGGTGCCGGGGATCCGTCCTACTAATTATGACAGTCGCTACACAAAACGCCGGCCAGGAGTGTTCCACGCCGCAACGACCGCGCTGAGGTTAATGCCGTGTGTACACGAGTGACCAGAGGTGGACACAGGTCAGGGAGGAGCCACGAAGAAGGACATCAATTATATCTAAGAACAGTGGATAACCCTATTCCGTTTAAGACCGCTTCGTGGGACGACGAGAAAAATCGATATTTGGGAGATTGACTTCCGAGGTAACAGTGAAATCAGTGGGAGCTATAAATAGTAAGAATCGACAAACTGGAGGAATTAAATATGGTGGAAGATACCGTGTCTTAGATGGATGCTGTAAAGCACAGAATGTTGGAATGTGGTCAGGGAAGATGTAATGAGTGTGGACAGAGGTGGAATCTTTCAGCAATTCTACTTCCAGCCGGTCGATGGAATTCTCAATGACCAACCATTCTCTTGTAATAGTAGTGGTAGTAGTCGTAATGGCAGTAGAGGTGGGAGTAGATCAGCAGTACCGTTAGTAGTAGCAGCTGCTGGAGCAGTAATATAATAATTAATAGTAACAGAATAATTAGGAAAGTAGTAGGAATAGGAATAGTATTGGTAGTAGTAGTAGTGGCAGCAGAAGAAGAAGTTGTAGTAGTAGTAGTAGTAGTAGCATCAACAGTAGTAGTAGTAGTAGTAGTAGTAGTATTAGTAGTAGTAGTAGTAGTATTAATCGTAGTAGTAGTAATAGTAGTATAAATAGTAGTAGTTTTAGAAGACGATGTAGTAGTAGTAGTAATGTTCATTGTAAATAACAATGGTAATGTCACACAAAAGGCCCACTCAGCGGTTCATCACAATCCAATACTTGCAGACAAGTAACTAGGGCGCGTTCTCTGGCCAGGCATGCAGACAATAGGCGTCTATTAACAGGAGAAAATGCCGATGGTTTCTACTATAAACACATACAGCCAGCCACGTCCGTCTTCTTCTGCTTTATGTAAGACCACACCATATTTCCTTCCCATCCCTCAGTGAGGATTGTCTCCAGATGTCTGAACAATCTCTGGAGACGGCATTTCTCAAGAGAAACGCCAAAAATATCAACATACGTACACTTGTCATAATAACTTGGCATTAAAAAACGGGAATGATTCACATAGTTCAATGCTATGACTGTTGCGACAGGCTGTCAACACTTAGCAGAGGGTTTGGTAATAAATACATGTTATGTAAGAGAGCGATGACACCATGGAAGAGGTATTACGTGTTAAGGCGTGCCATATCTGTAGATCCATCACCACTCTAGCATCATCACTCTAGCAGAAAGTAACAGGTAGCACAATGTAACACAGTTTGAGCCGTAGACAGCTGAACGCAGATCACGTGTATGCCTACATGTACGTACTATACGATTTCAGATAAAATTAACAATAATTTGAACATATATTTTATGACCGATAAGGTGGAACATTGTATATTTTAAGTAATGATAGAGTTGGATGTCATCGTATTTATTATAATAGATGGCAACCTGTCTCGGAAAACACTGATTGAAACCAGGCAATGTTTTTAAGGATGTTCGCCAGCAAGCCTGGAGTGGCTATTGAAGATGCAAGGATCAAGCACTTGAGAAACTACAGACCACATTTGTGATGATATCCGGTGTACCACGAGCATACAACGGATGTGAAGATTGGAATAGTGCCTCTGGCAAGCCATTCTGGCATCATATTTTTAAAACGATACATGATAAAAGATGACTAGTTATGTACAGTTTTGAACATAGCCAAGTAGTAACTTTCATCTGTTGGGACTATTTCCTCAAATGTGTGGGTCTCGAATGGATGAAATAAAACATGGGTTATGTGTAAAAGGAGATGAGGATGGGGTTCTTTGAAAACTGTAGAATTTGAATCAATACACATTTTAAAAATCAGCATTAAGATTTGTAAGAATAATAAATATATTCGTATCGTTGGATAACATACACTATACAGACATACTCTTTTAAGTATCCAATGGTATGCTTTGCTCCAATAATGACCTATCTATTTCTCTAGGCGCGGATAAGTATACACCGAAGTCTTTCTGAAAGCTCTGGGTATCCTCAGGCAGATACCAGGAGGTACCATACCTAATCCGGGGAGTATAACTCGTTCTGGAAGCACACAGCCGACTGTCCTGTCTCTTCGTGGTGATTATGTAAGCTCATCTCGTTCTGCGAGTAACAGAATCAAACCCTCACAACGTGGCATCCGACTCGTCATAAGGGTTATATAAACTGATCCCATTCCAACATTACGGGAATCAGACGCTGATGGCACGTGACAATGCTATCTCCACGGGGATTTCGTACTCTCATAAAGTACCAAAATATGGACCAATAACTCTGATTAAAAGGAAATAATATCCCCTTTTAGTACCTTCTATTTATACCATTGGTACGCATGCACAAGAGAGTGGCTGGTCTTGATCCTGATCGCTCCTGACAGCGACACGCTCCCTGTGAAGGTCCACCGCAAGCCTGTCATTCACAGGGAACACAGATCAATGCGCCTCCAGTCAATAGCAGTCGCTTTGCTTGACAGAAGGAGGGGTCGCTTATCACTAAAACCGAATTAAATATGACCTCTTGCAAGAACGACATGACTACATTACTATTGACTGCTACGAAGACAGCTCTAGAATCGGTCAATATCCAGAAGAAAATAGCACTCGCAAAGGGAGCTGAAGAATCCAATGGCCAATGACAAGGGTTGATGATTAACAAGACGATCAGGATACATATCTTAAATAATGAAAGATAAACTAAATCATAATAACAGTCAGAACAATCCTAACGGTAATGGTATAATGTAAAGATTTGCAATGTTAAACACGCGGGATTGCGACATAGGAAGCAGTATTAAGAAGATATATAATTTGAATTAAGCGATTTGTAATTAATACGTACCTTTCTGAATAAATAAGCACATGCCAAGAAGCAGCACACACACCGTAGTAAACCATCCTCGACCTGCCTCCATCTTCTCTGCTACACAAATGTCAAAGCAGCACACATCCGGGTTCTAATTAGCGAGGTCGGCAGCTGTACACATTGATTGCGAGCACATCATGGCGCACACTTTGCCGGGAGATGCAGATGCACGAGACGACAACCACTGCCTGCTACCCTAGCCGTGTACCGTGTGACTGGATCCTGTGGCCTGAATCCCCGCTCTCTCTCCCTCTCTCTCCCTCTCTCACACGCTCACCCTCGCAGACAGGCAGAAACACTCTGTAATGGCGGCAGTCCGTCTGCAGAAGGGAATGTCGACCAATATCGAACTGTAAGGGGGTGCCAATACCAATGAATACGTCGGGGACCTCACACGCGAATAGCTCCAAGCATTACGGGGAAAGATGTGTTTGATGGTTTCAACTATAGGGTATTGGAAATGTGGGCATTTGAATGATGTAGCCTACATATATTTGAAGATAGGTCTTTCGTATAGTATGTGATGCAAAGTTAATACTGTACACAGACTTCTTAAATAGTATTGATCTATTGATGTCTTCAGGAAACTGTTATTTGTCAATTATTTGTGACGGCACGCGCTCCGTGAATAGCTGTGTTGGTGGCAGGTATAGGTTTAGTAGGTGAACTTATTGAAATAAATCACAGGAATGTTGAACTGATGAAGAAAAACAATGCAATGGCCATCTGTCGCTTGCATACACACAGAGTACA
>JAUTBX010135863.1:0-11617 GCA_032361465.1 Lepetodrilus tevnianus | reverse complement strand
AAGTGGATTCACGTTCGTACCAAAACTTATGGTTGCAAGTTAATCTCTAGATCTGTTCATCCCAAAACTTATTGTCACAAGTGGATTCACGTTCGTACCAAAACTTATGGTTGCAAGTTAATCTCTAGATCTGTTCATCCCAAAACTTATTGTCATAAGTGGATTCACGTTCGTACCAAAACTTATGGTTGTAAAGTTAATCTATAGATCTGTCAATCACAAAACTTATGGTTGTAAAGTTAATCGTAGATCCCTAGTCCATGCCAAAAAACACAACGTACTCAAATTATCGTTGCACAACGGTTAGAGAGTATTACACACGTGTTAGAGAGTAATACGTCAAACAGTCGGCCCATCTCTCCCCGGCGTCGTCTTCGACTTTAATGTTACATGGACGCGACACCCAACAACTCCGGCAGCGTGGTAAACAAACACCCGGGACTCTATTCCCGATGTGCTCCCGCCAGCGACTCCACCCATGTCGTGTAATCCTGTGTCAATTGCGCGGCCATCGGACAGTCTTTTGTCCGCGCCGACATTGCAGTTCTACCTGTGACAGGCGTCTCTCGACACGTATACAGTCCCTCTGAACACAGCGCTCGGCACCGTAATACGTCTGTACAAAGCCACGATCGCCCTGTACCTCGTACAAAGAGATAGTGGTACACACACAGGTAGCTAAAGCCCGGCCCATAAAAGTTAATTAAACTGTAGATAATCAGCCCGGGCTGACGTATTCTTTATACACTCGGCAGAGCTTTCATATCGAGATAAAAATAAGTGTCAAACGGTATCCTAATGCAGGGTTATAGAATGTTTGACACTAATGGAATTCATTTTCCCCGATGATCTGTGATAGCTAGATTAATGGGTTCGGGATAGAGTAAATATACGGTCACAATAGAACTATTACAATGTACGTGAATGAAACTTTTACAAGGTGTTTAACCACGGCCTAAATGCATGAATAAAACACTTAACTGGCCACCAATGACTACGTTAAGATGTCATCTTATCTGTCGTTGTCAATGGGATATTCACTGAAAACTGCGACCTATGACCTGTAGGGTGTGACCTATGTGTAAGGTGTGAAATTCCTGCCACTAGATGTTGCCCTAAACCTCAGTCTTGTAACTCTTAATCAAAGCTATAACAGTTAACTTTTCCCAGATATTGTCCACATTTCTAACAATTATAAATCTAGCTTTCTCGACAGGATCATATTCTAAGTTAGAAACACTACTGTAGTACTATACATTGAGATTTTTAAACATGTTCAATCCAAGCGATTGAGAATACAAAATCTGGACATGGAAAAAGGAACTATCAGTTGTATTAAGCCTCTCCCTGCTGCATTAGACACAGGCACTCCTGTTTAGGGCATTTCCGGTTGCCTTCAGCATGGAGAGGGTTAAACAATTTGCTTTGATTAAAATTTCAATTCAAATTTCAAATTATATCCAGTACAATGTGAATTTCACCCAATACAAAACTCTCATAGCAGTTAATGTGAATTTAACTTAGTACAAAATTACTTTAATCTAGTACAAAATAACTTTCACCTAATAGAATATGACTTTCAACTAGTACAAAATGACTTTTACCCAGTACAATGTGACTTTCAACGAATACAAAATGACTTTTACTCCGTAGAATGTGACTTTCAATGAGTACAAAATGACTCTCAACAAGTACAATGTACAATACTGCGCCTACCTGTTCACGATCCGAACATTCAGCCTCAAAACTAAATCCACGTTACCGTTTTCCCCTCAGCATGATGACATGTCATTGTCATGCTAATGACACACCTCACACGAGGGCTGAATCCATAGCTGTCATTGTGTCATTATGAATGGTAGGAATGATCACCATCGAACACGAAATAATCGATAAACAGTTTCCGCGCTGAATCGGAATGAGACATTTACAACGGACTGGTGTGACATCAGATAACGACCTCACATAAAAAATATATTATTACGTACATCCAACTTTCCGAGAACAATACAAAATCATGCACAGGCATATATTAAGGATAGTGACATTTCTAAAGGACTCATGTGTTACAGGAAAACAAACCCACGTAAAAAGTTCATGTTACGTCCCTTCAACATAATAGTTTCAAATGCATGCATAAATCATCAATAATTAAATGATGTCAAAGTATAATATTACGTACATTCAATTTTTCTGAGCAAAACATAAAATCATGTACCCATATATGCCAGGAATATGATGTTTCTACAGGACAGATGTTACAACCAATAACAAACTCTCATAAAAATGCAATACTATGTTCATCAAACTTTCCGAGCAGAAAACCAAATCATTGACAATTAGATCAATATATAAGGAAGTCAGCAATATCTTGAAAATAACCCTGGGGCTATTGCTATATGAAATATTGTGATATGCATACCTGTCAAATATAACGTAAATAATATCGGTCGAGAGAGAAAAGGAGATAACCACAGGTGGGTGTCAAGCCGAGGAAGTAATCCATCATAGAGAAACTTGTTTACTATCACCAGAACATAGGAAATATGACTTTCCATATTGAAAGATATGAATGAAAGCAAAGTACCGTAGGTACCCTCCAACCTTCCAATGAAAGGAGCAACTGTAGGAGCTGTAGATAGGATCAACGAATGGTGAAGTCGTTGAAGGTTTTGTATTTTCTATAGTATCACCATGAATAAGATTATCAATGTAGTATCAAACATGGAGCGGCTTTAAAGGTTAATATTTTCTACAATATCATCATGAACAAGATATTTGATGTAATATCATTGGCATTATGCCTTTAAAACAATACACTGGTGGAGAAACCGACAACAGAATGGTGTTTACTGAGAACACGCATCTTAAAGCTACACCACTTCATATTAATCATAAAACCTTTGACAGTGAAATACGTCAGTATATTTTCCTACCGTTCAGACACAGAATACACACAAGACACGGATGACAATCCAGCATTATGAGTTCTGAGTAAGTTCCGAATATTTTTCCGAGTTTCTTCATGAACCACTACAGTTGGCAGGTGTGAACAATATGTACATGAGAGGTACTGGAAGAAGAACTCTCCTCTCTCTGGAGGTGGAGATATAAAAACAATTCACGATGAATCCGGATTCGTCTTAGCTGCCTCCTCCCACGTATATACATCTATGATATAGTTCATCCCTCTGCTATAAGGGAAGGAGTCACGCGACATAGTGTCGGATGTAACGAACTAAGATGTATGGGGCCAAGAAAACAGGTGTCGTCATAATAACTGTAAACAATGCATGTACAAATTTCACATACGTTAACATTCCATAAATATTTTAACAATATCAAAAGTTTGGATATACATTTAATTTATATATATATATTTTTTTTTTTTTAAAACAATTAAAAAATGTGTTTTAAATAAAACAAATAAAATAAAAACACACACCAAAAAAACAGAAGCATGGACGTGAATTTTACAGAAATTCTTGTGTATGAAATCCACCGGATCTGCGTGAGTACTCAACTGGATGTACTTTTATCAGGTTTGTTTAATCGTAACCTGTCTGGAGTTTTTTTCAGGTGGCTCTATGCGGGAGATTTACGTTATATTTACTGTTATGCCGTCACCCTGCAGCATGCGTGCTGTCCGTTCTGACTTATTTACACTTTGATCCCGACTCTGTGCTTACTGAATATCTGCTCGTCGATTGCAATGCCAGGCGTGTGTAGTGATCGTAATATATTTAGAGTCGGCTGGAATGTCAACATCAGTGTGGCTTCCTATCGTCTTCGATGCCGGATTTTCTTTCAATTTTATATTTTTTTACATCTCAATTCCTGCTTCCTCTAACTTAACTTTACCCAACCCTCCTACCTGCCCTGTTCTACTACACCCACCCCGCCTACCATCCCTCCCTTCCCACCCCCACCTATTCCATCCCAAATCACCACTACCAGATTTGCTGACATCTTCTTAAGATATTTTCAGGACCATTCTCTTTTTATTTGTTCAGTCACGGACAATTACCCCCCATCATAATCAAACGCGGATTCATTCCTTAAACCACCTGAGGGCCTTCCACGTTACGGTACCCACATAAACGTAAACAGAACCCCGCCCACCCATGGGATAACGTACCACTCGGTCCTCCACACGGGACCCGAGTCCCTTCCATCAAGGTCGATACCTGAAGGCCATATAAACAAACACAACGACAAGATACACATCGGGGGCTATTAAAAGCATACGATAAAACTACATCGACACATATCCTTTTCATTCGCTTGCCGTTTATTCCGCATCGCGCTCGCATATAAAAACGCAGACCTGTAAGAAAACCTTCCCAGATTTCTTAATAACGCCAGCCTTCAGGCAATGCAACAATGTCCAACCAGGCTTAAAATGTACTCAGTGAATATACGACGTGCCGGACTGAATTCCCCGAAGAACGACGTTGTGTCCAATATACTCTCGCGCAACAAAGACCAGGGCTGGGTCCTAACTCTAATCCGAGGATGTCCTTTGAAAGCGTCCTATGTAAGACGATAAGGATACAGAGTCTCAACTGAGCCGACATTAGCGATTCATCTCAGGCCGCGTCCTCACGTTGGGGTCAATCTCCGCGACCCCAGCAGGGATTACCGTTAACATTGGCGTGCGGGGAGGGGATTTCTCACTGTGTCCAGTTTAACACTCTTTTTCTTAGGGCTAAATCTGTGTTAGACACATATCGTGTGTTGTTATTCTTTCCATGCGCGAATACAGATTAAAATATTCCAGGCTTGTGTACGATGCAGGGTGTGTTCTCCCGTTGAACATCCAATACAGAAAGTAGATACACACATCCAATACAGAAAGTAGATACACACATCCAATACAGAAAGTAGATACACGTATCATTTGATCAAAGTCTGCAGCTGATTGTCTATCAAATTTTTCAAGTCAACTGAATTTCGGAATTTGCAGTTGTGATAACCTCACTCAAGCTAGAGGCAGACAGATGCCGTACAAAACATCAATATACTAGGGACTTTCCAAAATAACCTCAACCAAGTCCCCTGTAATAAAGTACCCTCGAGGACTTAGATATTGGCGCTATAAAAATGTAAACATTATTACTATTATTATTATATACAGTAGGGATGTAATCCAAGAGAAAAAAATGTTTACCATAAATTTCTCAATGACTGTTTTACATCAAGTTCTATCTAATTCTGTCACTTTTACCCAATACCTTTAGAAGTCGGTTCGTCTTATACAACACTTGTTGACAGAGTGGTTGAGTGATTATGGAGTTTAACATCGCTGTGGGAATTTTTCACCTACTTGTGACGACTCTTGTTAGCAGAAGACTCGTATACGCGCATCAGATTAACATCGAACATTCTAAAAACGTCGACTACATACCTATCATCTCTTACCCTGTCCACTCATCCACAGAAACAACTACACTACAGTTGTCATTCTTCCGTATTTCGAGAAAAGCGACTAACTTTTCCGTCCGATCCTCGCGACAAATACCACATCACGTAACAGTTGCGAGAGGGGAGGGGAGGAGGGTCACGGAGGTTTTCTCAGGCCACTCCTGTGTAATTGGGGAATGTAACATGTCACGGAGAAGTTACGTTAGGATGCACGTCGCGCGACGTGAACAACCCAGTTGCACACAGAGCCTCGGAGGTGCAATATGCAGCTAGTCGTGTCAGAAGACGTGAACCTGTTGTTAAGACTTGCTACAACATCGGAGGAAGGTGTGCTTGTTAAGTCAGTTGCTGAATGAAGTACAACGTCCTTGCTGAGGTGACTGAACTCGTGAATACGTGCATTTACTGGCGGACAAGCTCTGTTCTCAACCCAATGAACATATCCTTGTAATAGACCTTTCAATGTAAGAATATCTTAATTGTACTGCTAAACAAACCTAAATAGCAACAACCATAATTTGTCATATTTCACTGGCAGTAGTATTTTCATCAATTATTAATATGAACTTTGGTGAATTGAATACTCAAATTTGTGCCTGTTTCAAATAAAAATGTCCAGCTTTTTAAAAGAAATAACATTAAGAAAACAATAATTACAAAAATGTAATAATATTAAATACATGCAGATATGTTGACCTTCTCACTGCTGAATAAAATCAAAGTGTTCTATTTCTGCATTATATCGGGCAAGTTAACTCGCCTTCAGCATGGAGAGGGTTAATTATATTAACATTAACACTATTGATTAATAATCACTCTTACACATAATTGGTCATGCCTTGATTGCCAATCTGACATAGATAACCATATATGGCAACGATGTTTACAACAATGTGTTTATGAAATTGGTAACAATGGATGCTATTAAGTTCATGCAGCATAGGCAACAACGTATTTATGTCAACTGATCGTCCAATGATCTTAAAGCATCGTTTCCAGATAAATTCGACTTTGGTGTGCAGTTTCAACAGTAAAAGTGTGTTTACAAATTTTGCACCAATATAATAAAGTTTCATTACTAAAATGTGTAATTTTCATTATCGAACTTTGAATACGATATTTTTGAACAAATAATACTTTTCTGCTGTTTCAAAATTTCTTTTGGTATGAAACACTAAAGAAATTGCATACAACATCGAAATGAAATGTTCTATTTAATTTTTAATTGCACTAAAGAAAAACGTAATTGCATGGCAACTTCGCCGTCGAATGACGCAGTAAAAGTCGAGACCTGGAGTCACGTGTATGTCACATGTTGGAACAAAGCCACCAGATGTCGCTACTATCATACAGACCATGTCCAAGTACAACTGGTCGATCTCGACAATAAATAAATAAATAACTCAATTCTCCAGAATAATACAACTGAAATTTGCTTTCCTCCAAACACACAGGTTGTCCGATATAACACTGACAACAGAATATAACACGCACAATAGAAAGGGCAATAGAATATAACGTGGACAATAGAAAAGGCAGAGGGGTACAACACTTAAAAAATAGAAAATTACAGAGGTGGTTGGTTTTTGTTGTGGATAAAGTAATTGGAGTCATGTGAGGGGTGACAAGAGATTGGAGATACACTATTCCACCATACACTATTCGATGCTATTCCACCTCTTTCTGTGCCGCGAGGTAGTCCATGTCCTCACACACTATCCTTACATAGATAGAAATTCAGTATTGTGACATACAAATTGAAAGCCTTCAGGAAATATCCATTCAGAGACTTGCATCTGAAAACACCGATTTTTTTTGATCCAATAAAGAAAATAATCTTATTTTATCCATGAATCAAAATCATATAGAAATGGGTTGCTTAAAAGTTGAAGGCTGTTAATGTTTACAGATTGTACCCTGAAGCATACTATTTATTTTGAACAATTGGCCCAATATCAGATTTACAAGTGATAACGTTGACAGGTGACATTTACTACCAATGTATTTCTAATAACTGAATTTAATTGTTTTTCGGTTGTTATAATTCCTTATTACTATTTTGGTTTGTTTTCAATTTTTGGTTTAGATTAGTTTTCTAGTCTTTCACTAATTATCAGTTAAAATAAGAGGAATTGACAGAACTATTGCAACATCGACAGTCGCTCACTGGTCCGATTGATACCTAGCACCATTTTTGGATTTAATTTCACTGATGTCATTAAGTGACTAGATTAATGTAATTAGAATGTTTGTCATCAATTGGATTCTCTCTATATGTTAGATATTTCTACATCGTTTCACACCAATATTACAGAACTGTATCATACACAATCCCACAATGTCAATATCTAGCACGATGATACGTGTTGTAATTATATCCGCGATACTTTGCGAACACTCTGAAATTAATATCGGTCCTCTCTGACAAGTGATTACCGAGGTAAATATGACCCCGAAGGAACCGAGGTCGAACGAGGTGACTGCCAACGGCACGATCGAGACTTAATCATGTGCCATTACGCCGTGCGTTCATTTGTCACATCAAATGTCTCCAACGAAAATTGGAATAGAAATTCCGAAATAATTGAACCATTAAACGTCATCATACACCGACCAAATGTGAATTAATACATATTTACCTCAATCACACGTACTGCAAGTCTACATGTATATATGCATATGAATAATAACGTACAAGAACGTAATAAACAAATTATGAGATATAATCGTGACAGTATATGTTATTATTTGGTTAATAAATATTTTATTCATAATAAATACTATGATAATATTAATTTGATAATAATATGGTAATCCAATATCTAAAAGTAAGGTCTATGCTAAAAGAAGTGAATTAATAGTCGTTGTAAATCTACGGATATTACAGTTTAATTGAGAATGCTGTAATGTTGCGAGTATCTTATAACGTTACAGCCACCCATTTCCATAATTTCCATAGAACTAGATCAAGATATGATCTATTTCATTAGACACTATAAATTCTAAGAATCCAAATTCAAAGAATGAAGTGACTTGGGGAGAAAAAAAATCATTCTGCCGTTGCTTTAGAACGTCCATATCAAACAAGCTGCGAGAACTGAATGCAACTCGACGAGGCGTTCATGAACACGTTGACATTTCTCAGAATTGCCAATGTATGAAGATCTGTCCGTTCATAGAATAATTTCAGTGCAAGATAAACAAGTCTAAACGAAAACTTCCGACTTTGAAGATTCTTTCTCTGGATGTTCACACATACGTATAATATGATGCACGTATCAATATCGTGACTTTCCGTGGCTTTACAGTGCTAGGTAAACAAGCTTGTAAATTCCACCCCATCTTTTTTTTGTCGTTTGTATTCATTACAGTTCCACTGAAGCCTGTCGCTGTTTTATTCCCGCCAACATTGTGACCTAGATCTCACGAATACCACCTGTCCTTAAAAGACTCGCTGAACTTCCGAGTCTATAGAACCACGTTCTTCTTCTGGACTCAGGGTGCCGGGGTGGGGGAGATGGAACTGACGGCAGGGGTAGTGAGGTCCAAAGTGGGTTATATCTCGTGAATTCAACTGTATTATCCACGATCTCATTGACTGACTTTGCCAGTTGGTGGTTGACTGGGTAGTGTATTTCACGCTCGAGTGAAGATAAAGTGAAATTCTTGACGTGATGTGAAGAAACTGAATTGATTCCACTCTGTACTTTGGTATCCAATCACAGATAGCCGAACAAGGAATACATTTTTGACCAGGAATTTCAATGACCAGCCTTCACAGACCTTTAATGATAGAAAGAAGCTTGCAAAAGAACTATTCTTCCACCAGATTGCCACACTTTTGTAATACGTAGATCAACTTCATTGTCCATGAATATTTCCTATATGAAATTGCCATAAATTACTCCTATATCAAAAGGAATAGTATCTTAATCAAGATTGTGGCTCTATATAGGGCAACTGCAGTCAGTAGCCTCTAGCCAGAAGTGAGTTAAATGCATCTGCAGCCAATAAGCAGGATGGTAATATACAGTACAATAGTCCAACTTTGTGACACACATTCCAATAAAAGATTGTAAAATCTTATACTACTATAGACTGTCAATTTTAATACATTTACATCTTCCTCAGTACAACAGTATAGACACTAAAACATGTCGGTCTTGAAACCGATCCAGTTCAAAGTGACATTTCCAAACTCACGACAACCAGCTCTTTCGTAGCAGTCTATCAATTTGACAAACAGGAATTTCGAAGCAGTTCTAATGGAAATGGGAGTACAGCTAACAAATTTCTCTGTACACTGTGGGGGTAATTCACAACATGTGCGTACACACCGCACTAAAGCTGCCCTGCCCACTGTGCATACATGTTACGTCGCACCGGTGCAAATGCACACTAAGCATTGCCATCAAAATCCACGTCCTTGGTCTACAGCCAAGCGATCACATTCGCAATCCAATCCCACAGAAGGTTAATTAAGCATGTAAACAGCCATAACCCCCCCCCCCCAGTCCCCCACCCCTAGTACATTGACCCACCCCTAGTACATTGTACATGCAAGTCGCCAACAACCAACTGACATTAAGGTGAATTAGTATTCAAGTGGTCGCCAGAGCCCTGGTAAACTCTGTGGTATATATTACTCTGTGGGTAAACTCTCTAGGCTGTAAATGCCTTCTATATCGCCAGCTGCAGTCACAAGGATGTTGTCCCATTCTCATGGGTTAAATTAAACTCCTATATATCTGGAAAGTTTGACTTACCGCTGATGATAATTTGAGTAGGCGAGGCAGTCACCAAAGCCATTTTGGCTTCGATCTCGCATCAGTACCGCAGCACGTGTTTTATCTCTGGCGTGTTTATCTCCATGTTAACTCCAAAGGACCCTGGTCACATATTGCATTTCTTCTCCTGGTCACATGACCAATATATTGTTGTCATCTGTCGGAGGTAACTGGAGCAAGGGGGGGAGAGGGGATTTTTCTTGTGAGGGGGGGTGGGGGGGGGGGGTGTAATAGAATGTGTAAGCAATAAAGCAAACTGGGATATCGGGGTGTGTTTCAAGTATGATGAGCGGAGAAGCTAGCCACCCGTAGATTTGCCCGGTGAAGCGTAAAACTGTCGGCATTCGGTTCACACCCACCCCCTGCATGGAACCAGCTCACAAAGGCAGCTTATCTTTGCCGGTAATTTTATGCGGGTAATTTCATGGCCACTGGAGGAACAAACTTCATATATTGATCTGATAAACAACCTGGCTGGTCATTTTTCTGCATCACTGACAAAGTCAATCGCAAAATGCCCCCAAATCAGGGCTCCGGAAGCGTGGAAGAGAATCGTGGAAAAATCATATTACGCATGTATTGAGATAAAATGTTACAATATTGGCAATACATATGAAATCATACTTGCACATATATGTAAAATACATATGATATTGGATAAATATATATGAAAAATAAATGTTATGATATTAGCAATATGTATGAAATACAAATGTTATATTGGCAATAAATATTAAACAATCTTTTTTAACCTTACTCGTTTCACTGATCCTACAGGTGTACAAAAACATATCCCAACACTCCAAAGTAAAAAAAATGCCAGATTTCACTGACATAGACTTCTTTTCATATTAAAAAAAATGACCCATATAAGTAACGAGATAAACACTTCAGATGTTATCCGGTTCTTTAGACATGAATAAAAGTATCTAATGATAAGTTGTCAGTACATCAGTACTAAACCCGCCGAGACCTCATATACAGATATTGCCAAGCGGAAACCCCTACTCTGTGTATCTGTTTCTTGTTTTGATGAGTGTATCTTCATGTTAATGGCAAATAATGATATAAACTGATATGATAAAATACACCAATGGGAATCTGTTTATGACAGGAAGTTTATGAAAAATGCATCAGATGTTGCAGTGCATAAACCTAATTTTAACCAGAAAATAAATTTTATAATTCAACCAGAAAATTCATTTTATAATTTGACCAATGACAAATAATAAACAAACATTAACCCCTTCCCTGCCAATGGGGACCCTTTTGTGAATCTCTGGACGTATAAAGATACCATCGCTAAAATAAGATGTATTGTGTCACATGTGTTGTATATAGATGTTCATGAGCTACTACTGCTAATGCTGCTGCTACTTACTACCTCTAATACTACTAATACTAAT